>VYYJ01000201.1:0-84478 GCA_021029165.1 Cyphoderus albinus
TTGCTCAATCTTCCTTTGTCGTTTTTAATCGTGATCTTCTCTTGCTTTCCGGTGCTCGTGTCCCTAGCCGACACATTCAGGATTCCATTTGCGTCAATGTCAAATGTCACCTCAATTTGGGGCACGCCCCGAGGAGCAGGTGGGATACCCGTGAGGTTGAATGTTCCAAGCAAATTGTTGTCCTTTGTCATAGCCCTCTCACCCTCAAACACTTGAATTGTGACAGCGGGTTGGTTATCCGAATAAGTTGTAAACGTCTGGGATTGTTTGCATGGAATTCGACTGTTTCTCTCAATGATTTTGGTCATTACTCCACCTGCAGTTTCGATGCCCATAGACAGTGGGGCAACGTCAACAAGCAACACGTCCTGGATTGCGCTGCTCGTGTCACCAGCCAGAATTGCTGCTTGCACCGCTGCGCCATATGCAACGGCTTCATCTGGGTTGATCGATTTGTTAAGCTCCTTACCGTTGAAAAAGTCCTGCAAGAGTTTCTGAATTTTGGGGATTCTTGTGGAACCACCCACAAGAACTACGTCATGAACCATTCCCTTGTCCATTTTTGCATCTTTCAGAGCTTTCTCTACTGGCTCCATGGTTGACCTGAATAGATCCATGCAGAGTTCCTCAAATCGAGCTCTGGAGATTTTTGTGTAGAAATCAATTCCTTCATGAATAGCATCAATTTCAATGCTCGCTTCAGAGCTTGATGAGAGGGTTCTTTTAGCGCGTTCACATGCAGTTCGCAATCTCCTCAGTGCTCGTACATTTGAGCTCAGGTCCCTCTTGTATTTTCTCTTGAATTCTTCGCAAAAATGATTAACCATCCGGTTGTCAAAATCTTCACCTCCCAGATGCGTGTCACCAGCAGTGGACCGCACTTCAAAGAGGGAGCCCTCGTCAATTGTCAAAATGGAGACATCGAATGTTCCGCCACCAAGGTCAAAGATGAGGACGTTGCGTTCACCTTTAAGATTTTTATCTAATCCGTAGGCGAGTGCTGCAGCAGTGGGCTCATTGATGATTCGGAGAACATTCAACCCAGCGATGGTTCCAGCATCCTTGGTGGCTTGACGCTGCGAGTCGTTGAAGTAGGCGGGCACGGTCACCACCGCATCTTTCACGGTTGTTCCCAAATACGCCTCTGCAGTCTCCTTCATTTTCGTCAGTACCATAGAACTCACTTCCTCTGGGGAGAATCTCTTCATTTCTCCTTTGTATTCCACTTCAATCATTGGTTTTGAACTTTGATTTACGACCTTGAATGGCCAATGCTTCATATCTTGTTGAATCTTTTGGTCATCAAACTTTCGGCCGATTAGTCTCTTGGCATCAAATACTGTGTTCTATAAGAAGAGTCGTTCAAGCAAGAAAATAATTTTAAACTAACATTAAACCTCCACTCTATACAATTTAAAGCTTACAAAAAATATTATGTAGGGGCAAGGTTGGACGCATTGTATAATATTGTATATTGTATAACAAATGTCATAAATTGTTTGTTTACCAGGGGATTCATCGCCACTTGGTTTTTGGCGGCGTCTCCGATAAGCCGCTCCGTATCGTTGAAGCCAACATAGCTGGGAGTGGTTCGGTTTCCCTGTTCGTTTGCAATAATTTCAACTTTTCCATGCTGAAAGACGCCAACGCACGAGTACGTCGTCCCCAAATCAATTCCAATTGCTGGAGCAGCTTTCACCATCCTTGCTTAATTATTGTACAAGTTTCTCTGGCACTAATTAAAAATTAACACTGATAATTTTGAGGTCACACTGATTGCAAAAAATGCAGTTGGTAAACAGAGAAGAGTAATTTCACTTTCACAGTAAAAGAAGCGCAGCTTTTTTGCTCCTTTCATGAACGGACGCTGGCAGCAGAATAAAACGAATGTGGGATTTGGTAACGTTTATAAATAGCATACTTTTTGTGAGAATATTGGGACACTGCACTGATTCATAAAATAGTACGACACAAAAAATTCGCGATTCGCCTAGAAGCTTGTAGAATGAGCGAACAGTTTTTAGAGGGTAATATGAGGTCTGCTCTTCCTTCCTATAATAAGTTCATTGCTTAACGAACCTATGGTTTGGTTGATGGTATGGTGATCACTTTTGAAACGGAGAGGACAGGCTAGAGTGAGATGTGGAGTTGCAAGAGAGCGGAGGACGAGCATGATCAAATGAAAATCTTTTATGCGTGGGTGACAGTCGTAAGTGTTTAATGTGCATTGCTGTACGGATGCTAATCATTCAAAAATCAACTCTGATGATGATGGCCATAAGCAGCCTACATAAAAATTTTATACTTGAGTGACGAACTTACTTGCTAATATTTTTATTATGGAAGGACGTAAGAAGTGATTCGACAGTTAAAGAGTTTGCCTCATTTGGGGTTTAAAGTAGTATTTGCTATAGGGCATGGACTGTAGGTAGATTTTGTTATTTACAGTTTTGTATGCAAACAGGAAATATTGATATGAAGAATATAAATACATAACGTATTATTGTAATATCAAAACTATCTAATAGGCGGTTCAGTAAAATAATTCTAACATACTACATAAGTCATTCCCTCGTATTGCTAGTTTAGAGAAAAAAAATCCTCCGATTGAAAGCAGGAGAATTTTGCTAAAAACTAAAATGGATAAAGATAAAAAGATAAAACCATCATTGCAAAAAATAAGATCAACAGATTAAGCATAAATAAAATACTTCTAGTGAATTGATGAAAGACATAACTTTGTTTTTCACTGTGTTGGTTTCTTGAAGCCGCAGTAAGATCAATTTGCCTAACTAACCAAAAACAAAAGTTCCAAATAATGATTATAGTATAGTATAAATGTTTGATTAATTAAACCGGCAGTGGAAGTAGCCGCACTTAATGTGCCAACCAATTGGTCTTCATGACCAATGCATGAAGGTTTCTTTCATCAATTGTTGTCGTCATTTTTTCAAGTTGGATTCATGAATTTTACATCGATGACAAAGAAACGCTTTCTGCAATGATGCCAAAGAAAAACATGGCTGTGAACCTGAAAAAATCACTATTTATTTATATATTTACGATTTGTCAATCTGGATGTATCATTCGTTCAGGTATGTCGCTGTTCGCCAAAGTTTTCTCTAACCTATCTATGGCAGGTGAAGTGAAGAAGGTGAGTCAGAATCGTACACACCATGTCAACATGAATGACTCTGACCATATTAGGCTTAGCTTTCAAACATAAAAAAATTATGGCCATGTGGACGATTAAAGGTTTCGTATATACATTACAACAATGCCCCTTATCCGTCAGCCATTTTTTGCATGTACATAATTTCAACTACTGATATACCGTTGGTCCAGGTTAGCTGATTTTATGTCCATATATCACCATCACGCGTTTTAACTTAGCGGACAATCAAATTCTCTTCCCAGTTTCATGTAACAATGCAATGAACAAATTCAATCGCAACAAATAAATGTACATGCTACATTAATATAGATATGTATTATTCATGTTTTTGCTATAGTAGACCCATATCTGGTAAAACAAAAAATTCAACTTCCATTATTGGTCCAGATTGGAGGGATCATCATCATCGTTTTTTATATTCCGCTGGTCAAATGTAATAAATAGTTATTATAGTCGGTGTTCAGAGTACTGAAATATTTTTGGCTCATTTCGTGACAGTCATTGCATGTAGCCACGCGGTAAATGATCTGACCAAATGATGTGCAAATGAAATTGTAGTTTTACATCCTCGTTTCATATTATACGATTTGCACAAAGAATCCGATGCGCAAAAATTGTCATTAATTGATTCAAAAGGTGTCGGAACAATTCTAAGTTTTTTTATACAATGCCAATTTGGAAATAGAGTTGTAAGTTGTAGAGCATCTATAAAAAGATAAACAATCCGTAAACCATTAAAAACATGTAACCAGTACCACCTCTAATTAAATGTCATTTATTTTTACGATTGATTATGTTGTTGTGAGTGTGGGTCGTAGCTGCTGAGAAAATTACCAAGCAGTAATTAATAATTTGGAATTCGTGTGACTCTCACTTTATTTTCGTCGGATTTTATTTCATGTCAGTCCTCGATCTCCATTGTTGCTGATTACAACAATGTCGACAGATTTGCATGTAATGGCGATGTTAATTATTAAATCCATCTTATGACAAATATGGAAAATGGAAGTGAAAGAAATTATAATTATATGCATGAATGATACATAACACCATCTTTGAATGGTTGGTGACATGATGATGCTGACTGAATTAAAAATGGTGTATGTATATGGAAAAATGTGAGATGTCATTGTTTTTGTAACAACCAAGAATAGCGGAAGAAGGAAATAGCAATAATAATTAACTGCGTTTGTTTTCGGAGAATCCTTGAAAATATTTTAAAAGGATGCACATACAAGATGATTTGTATATTTACTTACTGCAATTTCAGTCTTATTACATACACGATGATTTTTATATTGAGCTTTGGTACGTTATTTGTATTTGCAATTCTAATTTTAGTGCGTAAATGCAGGAAAATTGTCATCTCATTTGGTTAGAAATATACTAATGGCTCGGTTTGGTTGGTCAACATTTTATACAGATTTTGCCAACATAACATAACATACGTAAATCTTTACAGAATGTAAACGGTTGTTTTTTTCTTTTAAATATTTCTTTCGGAAAGAATATCTCTGTAATAGCATTAATATGCCAAATTTGACCTGCTCTGATTTCGTTTTCCATAAACCTTGACTGAAAAAATATCTTTCTTGACGATCCTAAAATCGCAATTGCCAAGATGCATATGTAAATATAGCATACACATGGCATAATGCTTCAATAGCGGGACATATCTTGCAAAGGCTTTTGCAGATGTAGCATCTGCCAGTGCACATAGTAAAATTGTCCACAAAGGCAGGAACACCCACGCATCAGTCAAGAGTTTTCAACACGTTAAAATTAACGCGAATGCTTGTTTTCTCACGCAGCACAAGTGAAGGGACGATGCAAATGCAAGCAAACCATTTTTCAGTGGCATTAGCTACATTCAATTAATGTTTGCAAACAAGCGCATTTGGGAAAGTGAACTAAAATAAAAGAGTCTTCGTCTTCTTGAGAATTTAGGAGTAATGTACTAAAATGCAACTTTCGTGTAACAACTTTTTAACATTGAATTTGGAACACGAGAGAAGAAATTCAAAATTTCTGTAACACTATTACAAGCAATCGCGATTCACCGAAAAATATAATTGGAGTCGGTCCCTCTGACCGAAATTGATATCAGAGAAAGTGTTTACATACATATTTAAATACATAGGTTAGTTTATTACTATTGAGAATTTATTGGAATCGTCAATTTTAGCAGCATGTGCAATTTTATACTTTGTATTAAGGTATTTTTAACTTAACAAAGTTCGTTGGCAGTATAGGGCAAAGAGATAGTGTATCAGAATGAAAGAAAATATTTTACTATTCACCAAAACTATCTCATAATTCTCATAATATATGGTTACCAAATGTGATCTGATTCAATGGATGATTTGGCAAAAATGTAATGTATAGGTAAACGCTTATTTTATTACCTAAGCTTAACAGGACGAGTCCTAAAAACGCCAAATAAACTTACTACCTAATTATTTAAGGCAAACTTTACTTGTACTTTGGCGTTTCTCACTTTCAAAGCGATGATCAAACAACCAAGAATAATATGCCTTTGTCTACGCACGCATGGCGTTTAATTTCTTAACAAATATCTAGTCTAAATCCAGACTGAACTTGGTTATGATTGGTTGATTACTCAGAAACAATCTCTTCATCTTCATCAAAATAATAACGATGAGTAAAAAGGTAAATCAGTAAAACTTTGTAAGCCTTTATTGTTCATTTCTTGCATCAGCGCGGATTCAAGTTCGTTATTATGAAGATAATTTAACAGGTCCAAAGTTTGGACTCCAAACTCGAGTCTCCCGTTCGCTACATATTTTTGGCACATCTTTCTGAGATAATCTCTGCACTCTGCACGTTACAATGCAATGTAACAAAACTCATGATACGTTTGACTTTACAACTTACAACAACTAGATAACGTGAAGTTCACATAGATATTTCATACATGTACTTTACTCGTAACATAGATCATAAAGTGTTTTCATTTCATGTCTATTGTGGAGGGCTCATTTTTTTCTTCATGTAACCGGCTGCGATGCGATGTATACGCAGGCAGACAATGGGCTACAAGAAGGATGGTCCACAAGGCAGTATGGCCAAAAGGACCAAATTGTCTCGGTCCGCGACCAAATCGCCAGCATCAAAAAATGCCTCCTTCAGTGACTGTTGCAAGCAGGTTAAGTCGGAGAAGATTTGAAAAAATTCCTATGGCTGCATTCTCCTTGCAGAGAAATCGTCAGAGGAGGACAATGAGGTGGAAGAGTCGACGCCTGTTGTTCGTGAGGCAAATCGCAAATCTATAAGAGTAAGACTTTCTAAAGTGGACAATTCTCAGTCAATCCAAACACCTCCCGCTCGGAAGTTTGGTCGAACCAAAAGTAAAAGCAGGGTGAAGGAGGTAGAGACAGAAACACCGACCACCCCAAGGACTGAAGCCAGACCTCTTCGAAAGAAAACCTGTGCTATTAAAGCTCACGAACCAAGTGTGGAGGTGGAGACTGACCGTAATACCCCCGGAGGAAGAGTGCTAGGAAGAAAGCAGTTAATGAACCTGAACTTGTTAAAACACAAACTCCGTCCACTTCTACATCCACCTCGAAAGCCAAGTCTAACGCAGCTCAGGCTACTCCTATAGGAGTCAAGCCACTGGAAAACGTTGATGAACAAGTGAAAAAACTGGAATGGAAGTTTAGCGTGTACGGCATTCCGAAGTGTCCCCTTCCCTGTCGGGAAATGCAATTCGAAGAAGTTTGGGAATTTTTGTTTGAGAATGTGATAGAGAAAAATAGCCGATGTACATATGTACGTACAAAGTGGTGTTCCAGTCACGGGAAAAACGGTCATTGTTCAGTCAGTTATTGATACGATGAAGAAAAAGAGCGAGGGCAAAGGCAATAAAAAGACACTTAATTTCAAGGTAATTAAGTTACAAAGGAATAATTTAATTTAACATTTAAAATAAATAATAACCATATGACATGACAAGTTTTTGTTTCGCCCTATTTTAGTACTTATACATAAATGGTCTGACCTTGGCTAGTCCTGACAAGATTTGGAAACGAATGTTCAAGGGTCTCGAGCTGCAAAACAAATCGAAAGGAATTTCCACGAAAGAAGCTTTAAAAACGCCTCGATTCCTTCTTCGAGGGTCATCAACGGATTCCAGTAGTTTTGGTGGTTGGCGAGTTGGATCAGATACTGGATAAGCAGCAAACGATTTTGTATCAACTCCTGGAGTGGTCGTCTCATGCGAAAAACATGTTTTCCTTTGTTGCCATTTTCAACACTATGTCAGTTCCAGTCTGGAACTTCCAGAGCACGGGCTGGTTATGCGAAACTACTCGAGAATGGGGTTCAAGCGCTCCGTCTTCCCTCCATACAACAAAGACCAACTTCAAACGATTGTCATGAGCATGCTCGCTGCCTTCCAAACCGCACGGTTAACAGAAGAATGCGTTTCCTTGTTGTCGCGCAAGGTAGCTGCTATTTCCGGTGATGCTAGACGAGCATTAGAAATTGCGAAAAAAAATTTCACTGGAATCCAAGCTGTTAGGAACGCGTTTAAGGAAATATTTTCCTCCGCCATAATTGAAACGATTAAGAAAGCCATACTTTTAAATCTTTGGTAAAAAGAAAATAATGCATAGAAGATTAATTTACTTCGACATATTTTTTCTAGGTACACGAGCCTTTTGGAACAACTGGTGATGAGAGCCATTTGTGATGAAATACGTTGTAGCGGGGTGGAGGAAGTTTTGACTGCAAAAATTTATGAAAATGTGACCACCCAAGCGACGTTTCAAGGTATCCTAATCGTATCATCGAGTGACCCAATGTTTAAAGACAAGATAAAATCATTATTAAATTATAAATAATCATTGTATTGGCTAAATAACTGATCAATTAGGAATGCAGTGGGAAATGGACGCCATTCTGATGGCAGTCTGCGTTTTATGAATGAGGTGACTTTCTGGCTTCGTGGCTTCTATGAAATGCAGCAAGAATTTTTAAAACGAACCTTCAATTTTATTTAAATAAAAAGGAAACTTGGTTGACAAATCATTAAATTAAAAAATTCTACTCTAACTCTAAAATTAATTTTGTTATTTATTGAATCCCCCATCGTTTCAGTTCTGTCAGCAGCAATACAAATATACAAACACAAAACAAACGAAGAAAATAATGAGATACATTTCAGGCTGACCTAATTGATTCTCATTACGAATATATCTGTTTCCATCAGCAGTATTGTTATAACTTGGAGTAGTGGGCTGGTTTCGACTTTCGGGTTGTGTAGTTGACCTTTTCCTTGTCGGAGTATAAGTGGAATCGGAACTTGCCAGAAGTGATCCGCTTTCCTTAGTTGCCCTTGATAAATTACAGACATTTTTTGATGATCCGACTACGCTACTTTTAATGTTCGCCGATGCCTTTTTTTCAATTCCGGTTGTTTCAGTGACACCCAAAGTTGCCACTTTTCTGTAACTTAGACCTGGTGTCACAACTCCTCCGGTGTAAGTCGGCATACTTGATGAACCCTGAACCTGTCTGTTTTCATTGTTCTTCTTTAATGGAACAATAATCGCCACTGGAGGAGGTTTCTCTTCTCCTTTTACCACCCTGCTATTGCAGTCTCTCCCAAGAACCATACATTTTTCGCACAGTTCCATCTCGTGTTTCTTTTTCGGGTCAATGCAATTTTTCTCATTGGTACCCAAGTTTCCTTCCAATTTCTTCAGTTCGATGTTTTTAGCTTTAACGAACTCCGTCTTGGTCAAATAGGGCTTCACATTTCTTCCACATCCTCCACATTTCTTCCCCTTTTCCAGAAACTTCCATGACCAAATTCCTCGTTCTCCTTTTGTAGACTGGACACAGTGTGAACACATGTAGTAAAACAACAGCTCCAAATGATCCGGTTTCGCTTTGTTTTCACATTTTTTGCATTTTTGACCAAAGTCCCTCCACGCTCTCGAGCTCTGCCAGGAGTTTCCACAAGTTGGACATTTGAAGGTCCCAAATGCAGGGTATGTCACCCCCAGGGAGGGATGGCTTTGCTGAATTTGAGCCACGGCTTTAGTAAATAAAAATGCTTTTCCTTACAATATAAAATACGATGATTTTGTGGAGTTCGCGTTCTGCCGAGTTCGACTTACAAACTGAAACGTTTTATTTGCGCTAAAGTTTTGGTAGAAAATGCCAACAGCTATCAAATAGTGGCCATGAAATTATGAGTTAGATACATCCTACTTTATTACTTAAAGCTTTTCCTGACGGTGTTCATATTGCACACCTGCAACCACTTGAAGACTATGAAAAAGGATTGAATAATCATGTAATAAGTATAAGTAATAACTTATTACTAATAAGCATGCAAGGACAAGTGAATAACTCATCTTTTTCCTTATCGACTTAATACCTAGTATACATACATATGTACGTATTATCATCAAATATATATTTTATTACAGCTCTTTTATTACCCACAAACGTTTTAGTTGGTTAATACTTATCACATCATGTCTGCCGGATGCATAAGCTATACAACAATGTTGTCAGCTTTTGTGTTAATATTTTGTGCATGTTGACTTTATTTGATGAGACAGCGATACTTAAATTAAACTTTCATAAAATACATTACTTACATTTAAATGTATTTGTAAAGTAATCATAATTTAATAATGGTCCTCATTCCACTCCCGAATCTCCATCTTGATCCAATCCACCGCCATGGGGAAAGTGAAGGCCAATATGAAAGCAAAAATGAGGGCAAAACTCTCAAATTTTGCACTCATTATTTGCTCTGGCGTCAGAGGTTTTTCCTCGTAAGGCATTACCTCGCCACCTCCTTCCCCTTCTTCTTTAAGCTTTTTCAACTTCCGATCACCCAAAGTGGCCATAATTCCTCCATCCTTCTCCTTGTTCTTTTCCGATTCTTGGCCCTGACCTTTGCGTCTTCTTCTGAGGACGTTGAAAACTCGTCCAAGAAACCCAACCTCCGGTTCACATTCTTCTATCGGCTCATCGGCAGTTTCTTCATTCTCGCTAGTTGCCTCCTCCTCCAACTCATCCACCTCTGTCACATCCTCCACCTCAACATTCGTCTTCTTTTTTACTTGCGTCGCCTCCTCCTCCTCTTCAACATCATAATCCACAGCTTCTTCCACTTCAGGTTCCATTTCTTCCTTTCGTTCCCCAAAGAGTGTGAAGCAAGGCCTCTCCAGAACCTTGCATTTCTCACACGTTTCTTCATTATGAACAGGCTTTTCAGGTTCCGCCTCCACTTCTTTGTCGTCGTGTTCGGTTGTCGGCTTCTCGCTTAGAACAAGTGGGAAATCATTCTCAAAGTCTACAGGCTTGCACCTCTGCTTGCAACCCGGACAGGGTAGACCTTCCTTGAACCAACGATCCCTCCAAATGCCAGCTTTCCCCTCCGTCGCCTCTACGCAATTTTGACAGAGATAGAAATGGAGGGGTTCCAGCGACTCCAGAATTGGCTTTACAACAGTGCCACAGTTTTTGCAGTTTTGGCCAAATTCTCTCCATGTATCACAACTCTCCCAATCCCTGTGGCACTCAGGACACTTAAAGATACCGAAGCAGGCTTCCTTCGTTCCCACATCCGGTTTTTCCTCATCCTCCTTGGATTTCCACATTTTCACTCTTTTCTTCTTTTCCAGCAACTTCTTTCTTTCTTCTGCGCTTATCAAGAGTTTCTTTTACAAAATGATAGAATGACCTAAAATAGACGCTGCTGGCCCAATTTTTCCTTCTTGTAGTAGTAGCAAGAGATAAAAATGAAATGAAAAAAGTTCTGGTGAGAAAGGAAAAAAAAGGAAATGGATCGATAATAAAGCGATTACATTACGTGTCAATTGAGAAAAGTGTTTTGTTGTGTGTATGTTACTTAAGTGGTCCTGTGAAACTTACATGGATTACACTGGTAGAAGGTAAATAAAGTGATGTGTGGCCATTAAGCACAAGTCTGTTTGCATGCGACAGCACGACAACGGAAAGAAAGCGACGAAAAGGAAGAATTGAGAAAGTTTTTTTTTTTCAAGTGAAAGAAAAGACGAGAGCCTCATTTTTTATGTACCATCATGTCTGTAATGTTATGTCCACTAATGTGTGCATGATCCACCATATCTTTTCGTGTCACTCAAAAAATACGTCTGTAAACATAATTGTTGTGTTGTTGTGCTTATCATAAAAATAAGATAAGTCCCCATTATGTTTCATATGAGCATGAATTCTACATAATAAACCTTCTATCAATTCTAAAAAATTCCGGAAATTGAAAAGAACGTTTTCAAAGGAATTTGACAAAATAAGCTTATCTGAACCGTTTTTTAGTTTTGGGCCATGGAAAACGTCTTATCTTAGCATTTCGTTTCATTTCATTTCATGTTTTTCAACGACCACAAAAAACAGCTTCAAGTATGTAACTCAAGGCTCTCAAGCTCAAGTTTACGTTTGTCTGCTACCGTTACTTTATGGGATTGCATTGCATGTGTCCATTGCGTAGCACATATTTTTACGTAGGTATATTGTTTCCAGTCTCACTGTGTGTCCCAATCCGATCCAATGTCAAGTGGTGATGTGATGATGGCGCTCTCCGAGTGGCGCTCGGAAATCGCCGGTTGCTGCAGCCAGGATTCTTTTCTATAGTACAATCGCTGTACTGTTGATTTTCTGTGGGAAAAAATGAAAAAGCATGGATCTGTTTTTAAGTCATTTTTTAGATCAGCAGACAAAAGAAAGAAAGCACCTTTAAATAAATAATAAAATTCTGTCTTCGTTTTAGCATTATCAAACACAGCTTATCAAAAGTGGTTCTTATACATATACGCACCCTTTTCATTTCCTTTCATGTTTTCGCTGGAAAAGTTACATTCTAACTTATAATTTGTTTAATTTAAACCATGTGCTCCTCTTTAATTAAAGTTCCCGTTGGAAGCTCCATCAGTGTTTGTCTGAAAATGGTCACAAACACGTTCAAGACACTTAACTGTGACCGGAAGCAAGCGAACAATCTGAATTTCTTTCAAAATTCCGGCTGCGGTTTCCACTCGCACTCTATTGATTCGAATTATCCCTTGGTCGAAGTGAAAGTAAATCGTTCCTCTGCTTATCAACCTCGCTTTCCCTTATTGTCAAGATGAGATAAGTTCATTCACGGAATCCTTTAAATTTTCCAAAAGTGCTCCAATTTTTGTATTTTTTTCTCTCTCTACATTTACCATATCATAATAATTAAGCAGGTAAATTAATAAAGCTTCGAAGAAGAAAGTAGCGAAGCCAAGTGAAGATACGAAGACTGACAGCTTAGGAAGGATAATGAAGATGACCTCAGGTTTGAACTGCCGCAAGTCCCATTCCTCCTCCAGTGATTATCCATTTCAGAAAAGCGAGGTAAGTCAACTGAACTCGTTTCCCATTAAATTAATTATTAAATTATGGTGTCACTGAGCATAGATTTCAGATAGGATGTCAGATTTTTTTTACTTCGAGGCGTTGTTGAAAGGAGACACAAAAATTTAACGGCTTAGCATGAGTCTGACGTGGGCTTATCGATTGACACATTCGCATTTTCTCGAGATGGAGGTGAAGGCGGAAGTCAATAGATAGATGGGGGCTGAGGTAGTAACAAACATGTTTGTGACATTACAATACACGCTGGAATTGAAATTGATCGTGTTACGTGCCCAGAATCTCATTCATGAACGAACATTGCATTCCGTTGTTACTGCCGCTGGCTCCTTCGATGCCATTTTCCATTGTATTGTACTTTCATTTTCATTCTCTTCCTTCCCTTTCACATTTCAGCTAGGTAGTAAAAAGATAATCTTAATGGATTGTCCAGGAAAAGTGAAAATGTCTTGAGGAAATTGGAAAATTTAATGGGAGAGAAAACAGGAGCATTTCTCGCCTTTAGTAATTTGTGCCGTTTCAATTTTTTCCAAAAGTCATCTCGACAAGATCATTATCATAAATCACATTAAAGACGTGTGCCCATTGTCCATTTTATCATTATTAAAGTAAACAAAGTTGATAAATACCGGAAGTTGCACGATAAGCCAAAAAAAGTCTTACTTTTTCGAGAGCTGTGAGTTATGAAGAGAGGAGGATGGAATGACGTCATATTACTTTATGATACAATAATGATATTTTATGGCCACACGCAGACACTGACTAAACGGGTATTATCTTTATCCTCGTCGGGTCAGGTCAGTGTGTCCATTTCCATAAATACTAATACCAACTCCATTCATTCATCTTATTTTTTCCGTGTTCCCAGTCAATCCTTTTTCTTCTCCAACTTTACCAACTCAATTTTATTTTTAACCGTTGTCCCGTTCGCTCCTCTTTTCAGTAGACAGACGCAGACAATAAAGAGGTCTCGTCTTCATCTTCATAAATGAGAATGAATTTCTTTTTGTGGGAGGAACGAACAGGAAGAAAGGAAAAGGAGGCATTGAAGCAATAAATAATGTTCCCATAAATCACAATCACTTTTTAAAAGACTTAACTTTTCTTCTTCCTCTACAATAAAACGATTTTAATTTGAAAAGGACATTGATAAAAAAAAATCTTACTCCAAGAAAGCAAAGAGCGCTGATTTTTATTCAGCTTTTCTTTCATTTCCAATTCGTTGCTTATTTTTCTCTTCTCTGCTCTTTTGAAACGGACGACCGTGGAAAATGTGATTTGAATTGTTGATGACTTTCGACTTGACTTCATCAAGATAAGATGATGAAAATGACGCAAGACGACGCATTGAATTTGCAAGTTTGCAACCAAGAAGAAAGAACGAATGTTAAAATACAAAATAAAACTCAGATTTTTATATTTTTCTCATTTTTATTCAGACGTGGCCAAAGTTTTGTAAGAATCAAAAAGAATTTTTTTATTGCGAAATCCAAGAATGAAAAGGAACACCTTCGAGGTATTAAATTTTGTACGCATAACGTAACAGCGTCATAGCGAGCATGCATAAATACAAGAAATGGGACGGAGTAACGGCGGCGGAAGCTTGATGGAAGGTAGGGAAATACGGCATAAGGCAGGCCCAAATAATTTGCATCAAATTGGAAAAACGGTCACGCCAATGCAGGCATAGACACAGAACGTCTTTGCTTTCATTCGGTTCATTTTTATTTTTCTCCAGAAAAGCAATAGCTTAGAGGAAGAAAGCTTAGAAAATAAGTCGGCGTTGGTGAAGGAATAAACTGTTCTGGAATTTGCCACCGGGAATACGAATTATTTCCGGCAAAGTGGAAAGTTTGTAAAATGGTGTACTACTGTACATAAATAAATGCCAACGTGGGTCATATTTCTGCCGAAAAAGAGTTTTTGCCAGGGTAGAGTCAGCGGAATTAATTGTAAAGTGTGAATGATCCAACTCTGGTTCTGGAGCGGCCGTGGTCGGTCGTTATGAACGTCTGAAGAACGTTATGTTGTGTTATGTGTCCGTGAAAGAAGAATAATCACAGAGTGATGACTTGAATGCTTTATGAAGCCACGGGCAGCATCCATTTTCATCTCATCCTCTTTCTTCCTTCCTGTTTTTCCTTTAGCTTTTCTCTCTCTCGTCTTCTTTTGCACTCTCTCTCTCTCTCATTTTCTAAAAGGAAAATCTAATTTTGATGGTAAGTAAATAAACGAAAGGAAATGGAGCACGTACGTAGCACGTTCCAGAAACACACACACACACAACGAGCACAAAGCGCATCACATCGCATTCATGATAATGGTGAATCTGGTGAAAAATAAAAATAGAGAAATTTGAGTGGACACTCAGAAAAAACGGGAATCTTGAAAATCTTCATTTTCATTCTTCGCTTTTTATTTTGATGGAGAAAGGCCAGAAAAGAAAGTTGTAAGGAAAGAAAGGCAATAAATGCAATGTTTCACATTCACATGCATGATAACCATTTCATTGATAACCAAATACCCATGCAAATGGAAATTGAGACTTGAGATTGCAGCATGTCTTGTCTTGTAGAAAAGAAAAGTCTGTGTTTTAACCAGACGACGAGGAAAACTGGAATACGAATCGAATCGAATGTGAATAATAATCAGACCGTCTCATCGGTTCACTCACATCACTTTATGGATGCAGTGGTGGTCCAACTCAACTTCCTCATTCTCTTTTACCATTTCCTGTACCATGAAAAGAAAAAAATTGTTCTAGAGAGACTGAAGAAAATTCCTGGAGAACGCTTCCAGGAGGATATTACACAAGCAAGAAGATTCTTTTTCTGCTTTCTTGCGTAACTTTTTTCCATGAAAATGTTTTTGTTAACCGCTGGAGGCTTGAGTTAACCATATGCCGTGTATGATGGTTGCTAATGCCGGAAAATGCTGGAGAAAAAGAATGTTCTGGAGGAAAGCGGCATGTAAACTTCTTCCTCTTTAAGGGGAAGGAAGCAAGCGAGAAAATTGTTTGAATTACTTTTTTATCTCTTTTTTACCCTTTCCCAAAGTTCCTTTGTTTACTTTTGGTCTGGTAAGGAATGCGGCAAAAAATATGAAAATAATGGGGCTATCCTCATTCATGCTCATCTTCTTCATTATTATTATCATCTCTGACATCATTCCACATTCCTTCCAAATATTTCCAATCGTGTTTTATCCGCGGTCACTTTTAACCCTGAGCATACAAAATATTGGTCCATGCGTAGGTTGTTGGGGCATTGAGAGTCATGGTATATTTATTAGGCGATATTCACATTCGCATTCCTAAATATATTGATGGTGAAATTGAGCAAAAATCTTTTGATGGGATACCTTAGATGTGAGATGACGCAACGAGAATGAAAAATGCCTTTTATTACCTATTGAATGTGTGTCCAGAGTAAAATTATTGAAAAGAATGTTTAAATATATACTGAAACTTTTTAAAAACTTTTTCCCGTAATTGCGTAAAAATTGTGAAGGGGTTGCGACACGGCCGAAAGAGACGCAATGAAGCAAAGTGAAGAAAATGAGTTTAAAGACGAAGTCAAGTGAAAATTGAAAATTACTTCAGCTCAGCTACTTCCGGCTTCCTCCTCAATTCCACTCAATGGGTGATCTGATCCAATCTAACTTTTTTGAGTGAGCGAGCATTCCATTTTTATGGAGCAAAGTAACTTAATAGAGAATAGAAAAGTATGTAACAAAAAATGTGAGAAATAAAATTGTGAGTGAAATAAAGTGGCGAAAAGACTCTCACTTTATAAAAATCTTAAATTGAATTTCAAGCTAATTTCATTTTTTTCTGTGAACGAAAGTAAAAATCGAGTTTTGGGGAAAAACTGTGAACTTCTAGATGACTGGATTTATTTTCATTGAAAGAAACGACATATTTTTTACCTTATAAATATAATTTGATGGAAAGCATACTATTTCATTTGATTTTTCTACGAGATGTTTTTTGAGAAAAAAATTTACTGTGACATCAACATTTCCTTCCCGGTGCTCAAATTTCATTTACAATTTTATTCTTGTTCAAGGTTGCATGAATTGGCCGATGGAAGAAATTAAAGGTTGGTCAAGGATCTGGTAAAATTCACTTTTAAATAATAAGTGTTTGATTAATAATTAATTGAGGTTAAGAAAGAAGACACTTGACTTTTGAGCTTCAAATAACCTTCAGTTATACTTGACTTTGGTTTGGCGCAAAGTTAAGGTGATGATGAGATGAAGTTGGATGTGTTGAAAATTTTTCATATAGTAAGATATAACATCTTTGAGTTGGTTTGGGTTTGGCTGAACCGTTGGAATTTTAATCTTGTGATTGGAATAAATCTCTCAATATTTTAAGTGGTCCTTCACTTCAGAATGGAAATAGAGCGATCTTGAGAAAAAATTAATTATTTATGGATTACATCTGTTTTCGAAAGGACTCTGACGAGTAAAAAGAAGAGTTTTCCACATAAAAATAAACCATGAAACTGCGCGTCAAATGTTATGGCAGAGGATAGAAAGCAGACATTAGGAAGAAAAGTGTTTTTGTTGGAATTAAGTTTTGCAAAAAGATGTTAAAACTTTGAACCTGAGTTGAGTTGAGAGATTAATCCAGTGGGATAAACTCTCAAGCACACACGGGGTAATCCAATTTAACTACCGAAACCTTATTTAATGTTTTGCATTTTTGTGTTATATTTATTTTATAAAATGTTGATGGTAGACCCCGAAATTGTTTCGACAGAATTAGTAAGCAGTACTAGCACGTCGACTTTATTGACCAGCAGAAGAGAAAGTGGAAAATACCGGTTTATAATTTCCAGTCGTAAATTCAAACCTGGCTTTTAAGGCATCACATTACATTACAGACTTACAAGTTCTCAGATTAGATCCAATTTGACATCACCTTCATCTTCAGCCTCATCTCATCACATGGCACACGGCAAACACGTCACTTTAAAAAGAGAACCAAGAGAAAGGCAAAAAATTTGATTCGATAATCGTCAATCTTCCCTGTCGCGGCATTCCCAATTTTTTGCTTGTCCTTTCAGTTACGTAATAACGACGCTAAAACTCCAGGAGTTGCTTTCCAGGCCACCACCTCCACCTACTCAGACCTCCACCTCCAAACTGTCTGGAAATACTCCATTCCTTTTCTCCAATGATCCCATCGCTTTCCCTCCCATATATCTCATTCAGAGAGTGAGAGTGAAAAGAAAACGAAAGCTTTGCTCTTTTCTTTTTCTTTTTCTTTTTTTTCTTCTTCTCTGCCCCCATTCTTTTTTTTCTGTGTCAACTAAACTCTTTAAAAAAAGAAAAGGAGGCACAGCCACGAGCAGTCACAACCTCACAACATGCAGTCTAATGCAGTTCTGGAAGTTGTAAGAGTTGAACTAAAAATGGAGCTCCGGATAAAACGTCAATTTTTTCTGTTCTTACACAAGAATAAGAATATATCACTGACATCGTTTCTTTTGGTAACAGAAAAAAAATCTCGAGGCTATGTAATAGAGACTTGACATTTACCAAAAAAATCGGAAATGATCATGACACAAGTTCCATACCATGATCATATTGCATGTTAAATGTGAAATCGAATTTTCTCTTTCAGGGGAAAGGGGATCAAAAAATTGTCCCGAAATAAGAAAAAAAGATTTTTTTTGCTCTACCTGATACTTTGGTAGAGTCAAGGTATAGTTTCGACTGTGACTGTGACATTCTGAACGGGCTTATCATGTCATAGCATATCTTATGAGCCATTGTTACTTTATTCTCATGTTATGAGACAATGCCGTAAAAAGACAATGGCTCAGTCCGAGTTGTAGTCAAGTTGCTCCTCCGCTCTTCGGTGTACCTCTTAAACAAAAAAGTGTTATTCGATGTGCACACACGCCTATTATATTTTCGCATCAAAATGGTAATGTAATGTAAAGATATGTTTGTCAGTGGTTTGGGTCTGTTCGCATTTGGGAACAAGAAAGAAAAAAACTGGTGTGATCGTAACTAGAAACGGAGAAGTAGGAAAAACGTGTTTTTATTATTATGGTGATATTGTAGTAGCACAGCAGCAGAGTGGCAGTGGAGTGGCGCATCTGGTGCCACTCGGCTAAAGCATAGCAATAGTCATAGCTGAGGACATTTTTGCAAAAGCGTAAGCGTAGCTAGAAGCTCAGATGTGTGCATCACATCTCGTTGCTATTGCTTATCGCTATATTCTTTTGTGTTTCACTCTGGCGTTCGTGTTGAGTTGGGTTGAGTGAGAGGAGAAGAGGTGGCTGTGACTGCGGCCACTTCACTTGCTTTTGCTTGCTATGAGGATGTTGCTTGTAACTTGAATGTGGAATTGTGGATCATGTTATGCTCAAACTTGAGAGTTGGCTCCTGCAAGAACACTGTGACTGTGACTTCATAGTTGTTCTTGTCAAGTCGGCTTTTCTCACTCAGTAAGCTTTGCACAACCGTCGAGGTGGCAGCCACAGTAGAAGAGACCGCGTTCACGAAGATTCGTACCGCTGCTGCTTCAGTACGAATATATAAACTTGATCTTTGTAGACTGGAACGTTTCTACCATTGTAAATGTGGAATGAACAGAATTAATTGATTGAGTGATGATAAGGTAAAGAAGCAGACTTATCATTAAATTGGTCACATCAGTAAATCTGGCTTTAATTGGTGCTCCATTACATTACAACTTAAGCTCCAAATAAAAAACTTGTGCTGGATATTTTTTTATCCATGTGTCAATAGCCCATAAACTGTATACCTAAACAATTATTAACGTACTTAACCTTTATTAAACTGTAGCTTATCATTGAAACATTGATAAGAGTGGTTTAGTCAGAGAGAGTTAATTGTGTTCAGACTTGATAGTATTCCATATAAATATTCAAATTACAGTTCTGTGGTGGTTTACATTTTTCACCTGACAATACTCAATTTTTTATAGTTCTTGGAAATTATTGACACATACAAACAAACGATACGAGTTGCATCCCATCTGCAGTGCTCCACAAAGTTATTACCTACTACTATTCCAATTCTTGTTATTATTGTTATAAATTTAGTGGAGACTTCAATAATTGAATATAATAATATGGGCTTAGGACATCCGTTTAATTAGATGTCTGGAAGTTTTAGTGGTTATCGAGACTTGTGCACATAGTGCGCACACTCCACTGACAACTAGACAATCTCATCTTCATCTTACATTTCCCTAGTGCCCAACTAAACTAAGTAAACGTACTGCTGGAAAATAAAATAGCTCACGCCACGCGATATGATAAGTATCGGTCAAGTATTAATCTCTCCTTTCTCCATCATCACTATCATCAACCTCTATCCAGTATTACATTACATTACAACTTTGCAGTGGCGGTGCACCATCTAGTAGGTAACAACTCGTAGATAAGCCGAAAGTGGGACCGTTGGGATTAATAAAGGAAATTAGTTTAGTATCGAATTTTATTTTTCCTCGTTTCGTTTCCTCCCATTCATTTGGGTTTTATTTCATCAATTTTATTTTGGATTTGACACTGACAAGGGAAAAATTTGTGGCCGGGATCCGGGATCCTTTCCTTTCATTATCCGGGAGTCGGGCTTCAGCTTATCGAAGGTGGCCACAAGAAGGTTAATTTTATATCACATCAACAACATCAACATCATAGCCTAAATTTATTTAATTGGCAGGAGATTCTTCTTGTTTGCTTGTTCAATGGATACTGCTCGTGTGACACAAAATTGTTTCAGTGAGTTTTAATTGAGTTTTGGTGCACTGTGTAAATAAAACATGGGCCCAGATCAACAGCACTATCAAAGATAAGCGAGATTATAAAAAGATAACGTATTGTACCACGTCGTTCAAAGTCAAGCCCGCGCCGTGCCGAGCAAACCGAGACCCCTCTTCTTTTCGTATTTTAGTCATTGCCATTCGCTCTGAAGAAAAAAATGCTCTACTTTTAATTGCGTGTAAAAAGGTGAGTGGAAAAGAAAAAAAGATTATCTTTTTATTTTAACATAACATCATAGAGTCATTTCATACCATACATTCTCTTTGCTTATATAACTTAAGCATATATCTTGTAAAAACTCAACATGAATTTTTTTTGAATTGCTCGTGTTTTGCTCACCTAAATTCTTGAGACATCGCGCATCATTTGTTATTATCCTCTTTAAGAAAAAGAGCAAAAAACGAAGATGAATAAAATTAGTTTTTGAGCTTATCTTTGCTCAGCTAGGGTCGTCTCGCATTGCAGCTTGCATCTTGCATCACTCACACACGACTTTTTTCGTCATGTTCCAATAAAAATTTATTGTTCGTTTTAAAGAGCACAATGGATCGTTTTATTTTCCAACATATGGCCCGTTCGTTGACTAATGACATAATTATATAAATAAATAAATATTGTGCCTATACAACACATTATACAATGGGTTATCACAAATAGCCATATCCCATAAGCATTATTATAACTATATTAAATACAAATATTTATCTCCTTTGACTTGACATTTTTTGACCACGCACGACAAAAAATTGCTACATATTTTCGTTCTGGTTTATTTGATGTCCATTTTTAGTTTTGGTTATTAAGAAAAGAAACATGACCAGAAGCTCCATAAATCCTAAAAAATATGACTTGCATTGCATGCAACTGGCTTTTGATGCAGTTGTTGTTGCATTCATTTGCATTTTATAAGACACACGACCACAAATAGTCAAAATGAGCTGTGCATTGTAAGTGTGCAAGATAAATTGTAATCTGCCATTCACTTCTCTTCTTTTTCTTCGGCTCTTTCTTTCTTTCTTTGACTTATCATCATCGTATCATATATTAATGTACGTATTTTTGCTGTGTGCGAACATTTTCTTTGACAAGTTTATTATTTGCTCCTGCATAATACAATTGCACCATGTGAATGGCTTTTTCTAATGTGTATAGTCACTTGCTTCACAAGATAATCTTTCCTTAGTTTAATTTCTTTAGCTAGTCGATTAGCTAAATAAGTAGCCAGCCATAAAAGTGACATTCATCGGGTTGAACCAAAATTGTAATAAAATGATACATAATCAGTTTTGCAGCTATTGAGCTATTGACGGGAAATGTTAATTAATGCACGTCTTGGTCGTTAATTTTTACCTTTTTTCATCTTTGTGGACACAGTGTGCCGCAGGAGTGTCAAGTAGCACTTTAACAAACTGAAAGACACTTTTTTTAAATGTACAAAACTTTCAGAATTCTTCGTTTTATTTTAATCAACAGCCACAGCCATGCCAAAAGAACATTTGCTTTTAACCTATAACTTTATCAAAAGAGGAAAAAAATACTTACATACATAGGTACATATAACTTTTTTCGTGCCACTGCAACTAACTAAATACTTGTTCCACTGCTGACTGCTATCAACTTAGTATCAAACAGAATTCACATACTCATCATCATCATCGCGAAAATCCAACCACCATCTCTATACCGCAAAAAAAGTGTTTTACAGAGAAAAAGAGATCAGAAAAAATGTAAGAAGTCGAAACAAGAAATAAGTAAAGCTCTGAGTGTTTTAGCTCTGAGAGTTGAAGAAGCGAAGCGGCTAAGCTTTTAGCAGAGGAGAGTCCACTGAAAAAAAAAGCTTGTTCAATCAAATCAACCTTCCACATGTTTCCTTCAATTCAGGCTCTTCTACGAAAGTACGATGCGGTGGTGGTGCATAAAGCACGTAGACAAGTTTTCGGTAGGTCCCGATTTACCCTGTGTTCACTTGTTTAATTTGCACCGCAGAAAATACATTAAATCGGATAATATGGGATAATTAACGATTTCAATTTAAAAATCCAAGATAAGATAACCTTGTTAATGAACGATCCCCAAGTCCTATGTAACTTTATTATAAGTTTGCAATTGCAACCACCTTTCTTTTTCTTGATATCCCCGTGTGGCGGTGATGTGTGCACAAAACTAACACATACCTAGTCATAAGATAGACACATAGACGCTGGGCTCTCTTCTCTGCTGTAGCATAATATTTTTCTCACATTTATTTTATTACCATTACTTACCATCGCACATCGCCATTATATTACCATCATCATCGTCAGTGAGCAACCCTCACTCAACTCAGCTCAGATCCACTCGAATGCGAATACTTCGCATGCACACACATAGAAGAAAAAAACATCTTCATTTCACATAGATTGATAAGCCTAACATCATTACATTGCACATCTTTGCAAGAGCCACCGGCTGACTTACCCAGTTGATCGCGTCTTTCTTTTCTTCTATTTCTCCTCTGTTGTGTGTGCATTTGCTTATCAGTCTCATCATTATCACTCGCATTCACATTACATTCGTCCGTTCCACATACCAATACCAACTATGTTTCACTTTAGCTCACTGCTTATCATCAAGAAAAACCAATATAAAATGACTACATTAAATAAAATGACTTTAACTGCGATCTGCTATGTAGTAGTTGTGTGCACAAAAGCAAAATGCGAAATGTTGCATAGAGCAGGAGTTAGAGGAGCAAAGCGAAAAATAATTTTTTTCTCTTCTTTTGGGTTTTTATTTTTGAAGAAGAAGAAGTTGAGGATGATACGATACGACGATGATGATGATGATGCGGCTACCATTTTAATATAGACACACTTTGCTAAATTATGTAGGTAGACACGAGAAGACTTCTGTGCACAAAATGATGATATTTAAAAGCCTAGATGTGTTGTTATATGATTATAGACAGATGTTTTAGCTGTATAAAACAAGAAAATGTTGTGTACACACTTGAGTCTTAATGTGATATGTGCAAAAGCTGAGAAGAGTTGAGGGCTCATTTACAACCTTATAAAATATTTTGCGTGGTTTTGTTCCTGCTTCATACTGCATAAAGTCATTTTCTTTAGAGTTTCTGCTTCTAGGGGATGTACCATGTCCCATATCTAATAATATGTTTCTGAGGAAAGAAACTACGTTTCATCAATACTTACTTAGTTTCATCTTGTGGCTTGTTTTTTTGTAGGAAAGGAATTTTTTAATGACACAAAAATCGAAATCGACAATTTTCACCAAAAAAAGCATATTTTCTCAGAACGGTTGAGTTGAGACTAAATGCGTATTATTTTATTGTATAAAACACCCTAATGTAATGACTTCTAATATAAAAATGATGCGATATGATAAATGGCCCATGAATATAATTTTCTGAGATATTTTCGCTGTTTCTGGCGTGGCACATTTTTTCTTGTTTTTTTATTCCGCGCTGTGCTTCTTCCGATGTTCGCCGTCATCATCATCTCCTTCATTACCATTATCATCAATTGTCATCAGCAAAAACATGGTGATGATCACCATCATCAATTTGAATATGGAGATGGTTCAGTGAGCTTTAGTTCAGTTTACAGCTCACTCCGATGAGTTGACAAGAAGCGAGCAACGAATATAGCGAAAGAAATTTTTTCTTTTCATTTCAAATTGGATTTTTTGGTAGAGACAGAAAAAGTCTTTTTCATAATGACTTGATTTGACTAGGCTATGCCTATAGATAAGTAGAACCGTGTTTGATATTATGATGTTATGACTATGACGGTCTCCTGTGTCTGACTGAACTGAATTTGTAAAATTGGTGAATTCTGAGTTTTAGCCTGAGTCTGAATCTCTGCAGCTGAATCGATCTTGTGCGTCTTTTTCTTTCGATAAGATGCAGAAGTGAGGCATAAGCGGGGAGGAGTAGAGC
Source organism: Cyphoderus albinus (assembly GCA_021029165.1). NCBI lineage: Eukaryota > Metazoa > Arthropoda > Collembola > Entomobryomorpha > Paronellidae > Cyphoderus > Cyphoderus albinus. The sequence continues at coordinate 24,341 of VYYJ01000201.1, forward strand.
AGAAAAGAAATGAGATGAGACAGGAAGCGAGAAGTCGGTGATTATCAGATTATAGCACTAGCACTATATTTTACCAGCTGCGCAATTTTTTATTTTTTGGGGGAAAATCTAAGTTTTTTATATAAGTGCAACACGGTCCCGGAGCTTTGAATAATTTGAATTTGTAAAATCTGTTTTTTTTCGCGAGCAGCCTGAAACGTGAAAGATATTGAAGCTTATTGATCAAGTTACATACATAATTCTTAATTTCCTTATTTCGCTGTCTTGTAGACACCAGGTTAATTAATTACCTATGACTTTTCACCTGCGTGCTACATGTCGTCTGTTTCTTTTCTGTGGATTTCATTTCCAATGCATAATTAATTTTAATTTTCATATTATATTGCATTAGCACAGTTCCCTTTCGTAATCTAATTAAAAATGTGTCCACATTGCATTGCTGGCTGGAATCTGAGCGGACCGCCCACATTAAAAAGGGATGTTGCGCCATTCTTGCTTCATGCTCCTCCATCTTCATTACCATTACATTTTCATTCCATTATTAGACTTTTTTGGGTTTACGTTCGGCCGTGCCATCAACCCGGTGAGACAGAGCAGAGTCATCAGGGAAAAAACTGAAAAAACTTTCTATCCATTCAACCATTTCCATCCATTCCATTGCTCCAGGAGGTACAGCATCTCCTCGAGTTTCAGTCAGAGTCAGCGGGTCACATCACATGAACACCGAAAACCGAAACTCTTCTGTGTCGCACTAAAATGTTATGATTATGATTATGGCTGTGTCCATAACCAACCAAATCTCGCAAGCCTCGTCCACATCTACCTCCACCTACAAAACCACCACAGAGCTTATATCCTATGAAGTAGCGCCAGTAGAACCGGAAGCTATGAATAATAATATTTTTAGAGCTCCTGGACCTGGAGTGAGTCCATTTTTATTATTTTATTAAGCAACAAAAACAGCCTTGCGTCCACATAATTTCAATGAACATGAACCTACATAGAATCCGCCCTTGTTACATTTTTATTTGCGGACGGACACACACATTGACACAAAAACATGGACACTCTGTCTCCAGTATCAGATTACGATCGTGATAAGATAAGAGAAATTAAAATGGAGCAGCGGTAGTAATCATAAAAATTGGTCCGTACTGCATTCTGCCACATCATCACATCACAAATTATCTTTGTCAGGCAAAATTCTCCAGTAGTGCAGTTCCAATAAAAGCGGAAGTGATGAGCCAACAAGTAATGTGATGTGATACGTGAGTCCTCTGAGAGGTTGATGCTTATCATAAGCATGTTCTCGTCCTTCCACAGACACAAAAGAGCTCAGTTAGCTTAACTGCAATGGGCTACTGGCCAAAAAGAAATCGCTTTTTTCTATTCGTGCATTATTTGGTCTAGTCTGTGTACTTATCATATCAATTTTCTTTTCCCGTGTAATCTAATATTTCTTCTGGATGGATGCGGCAAAAAAGTATCACGTCACGGGGGGACCATCACCAATGCGTGGGCTTATCCATATCCGGTGTGTGTTTTGTGTTTACTAAGGGGATGATTTGATAAGGCTAAGGCTACTCGAGCGGAAGCGATGTCTCCTGCCTTCAGCCATTTTCAGTTTTTTCCCATTTCGGTGACAATTTTTTTGCCTGCGCATGCTATTGTGTTATTATGTTACGCAACACAACACAAAGGGACTTATCTTGTGCACAGGTAATGGAATGTAACGTAAGTAATAGAATCTAATGGAAGAAAATAACACGAAAAAACATGAAAATGTCTCATTTTTTCAAAAACACTTATCGTGTCTCGTTACACAACGTACTTTCTTTCTTACTAAGCAAAGTTTATTGAGACGTATCGACGGCTTATCATAGGTTATCATTATCGTGGGACTTTTTTTTGTGAAAACTACATCTCTGATCATAAAACGAAATAAGAATCAACATTTGTCTTTTTTGTGATCTTCTCTTTTGGAGAAGTCTTTCCTGAGTTGAAGGGAAAATCCTCTAGGGAGAAAGAAGAAAAGGCAATCTGTCAAGGAACAAAGATTTGAGAGCTGTGGCTATGACACGAAATGGATTTTCCCCCGGTCCAGTCCCTCCATTTTTTCAGAGTAAAACTAAGATCGGGTAGAATAGATAGAACGTATCGTTTTGGAGTCTTTCCTGGAAGCACAGGAGACATTTTTTTGGAATTGACACGACAAGGCACGACATGATTGGAATTTAAAATAAAAATAAAATTCTCCAGTCTAAAGCAAGAGCTAAACTAAGTAAGAGTAAAGGCAGAGGAGGAACCAGAAACATTTCCTATGGGACACCCAAAAAAAGCTTTTTTTGCTGCTCTCATGTGAAAATACAAAAATGGTAAATAAAATGCAAAGCATGAACACGTACACTTGCTAACTTATCATGTCATGTGTCAACAACCTGGGTATTATCTGATGTGATTTGGTGTGACATGACGTGGACACGCGGGACATTTTGTTCTGCTGGAAGCGACACGTGAATTTGCGAAGGGAAGGGCAACTGACAAATGCAATACTGCGATTTAGAAAATGTACCATTTCGTCGAAACTGTGTAGCACGTGAAGTAAAGTCTAATTTTTTTCTTCCGGCTAGACTGTTAGGACTTTGGACATATCTGCTGTGGTCACAGTCACGTCACGTGCATCAGTCAAGTTTGTTAAGACTTATCAAGGACTTTTGAAAATTTTGCAGACAACTATAATGCAATAGGAACAAGAGGATTTCTAAAATAACAATTTTGGAAACAAACTCAAGGTCTTTAAAAAAGGCGTGCCACGTGGCGTGGGGGCTCAATAATTAATTAGGAGCATGTAACAATATAGCTTCAGAAATAAAAACGCCTTTGGCTGTGGACAAAAATAGCACATGTGCAAACACATTTTTATCTGTTATCATCTTGTCAAGTTGTTACATTTCTCTGATGGAAATTTAAAATTTGAACGCTAAAATAAATATTTAACAAGTGAGTTAAATCAACTTCACAAAAGTTGTTTGCAAAAATGGAAATGGAAAGGTGCAAAAAACTTTCTCATGTTGATGGTAATATGATTATAAGAATAATTTTGCAGTGTGTAACTCTGTGTCCCTGCCTCTATGCATGTGCTCAGCTTGTCACACAAATCTCTCAAGTGTGAAAATTTATACATCCACTTTTATTTTTAAATACCTAGACTTCTCCTTCTTTCATGTTTAATTAAAATTTAATTTGAATTCTACAAAAAATATTTCTCAGACACATGCATCACATTATTGTAGCGTAATAACTAAACTGACCACAACAATGGTACTAATATAATAATTACATGGATATAATAATACGACTAGTGAACAATTAAATTATTAATTGTTGCACTTCGTTATTGTAAAATGTTCAAATATGCATTTTATTACATGCTGAATACAATGATTTTTATCTTTTTTGAGCTTTTGCCTTGTGGTCTGCATTGGCTTTCCCAGAGTCAACTGTGACAATGATGAAGTGGTCTGTTGGCGCTTGTGGCTACATTAATCACTTTTTAAAGAATTTTTATTTCTTTTCTTGTAAAAGACTTAATTTGTTCACAAATGTTTAATTATAATACAATTATGCATGCACCCAGTTCTCATTTGCATAATAATGACGAAAGTTCTAATAAAAATCAAAATGTGTAATTTTGCCATGACCCATTGGGTGACCTTCCCATTTTACATTCATATTTATTGTATTGCTGCGGCTAAAAATGCTGCTTTTCGTAAAGGTGCATTTGCTTATCAATCAGGATCAATATCATCAGGATCAAAATCAATTCCAAAATGAAATTGATGCGTGAATATTTTAATGAAATTAAGGTTTTTATTTTTATTTTTCAAACATTATTCCATTTCAAAGAAGGGATAACCTTCAAAAATCTACTTTTCAGTGAAGTGGTGATGAATGAATGACAGACAAAGTTACGCACGCAAATTTTACCTATTTTTTCATTAGAAAAGAATGTGGCCACAAGTGATTTGAAAATAAATAAATAAATAAAAATTTGATGTATAAAAAATTTATTTATCTATCAACTGCTGCAACCAAGTATCACTTTCCATCTGCTTTTCCTTTCTGACACTCCTGCTGCTTCTGCTCCACTGAGACATTGACATCAATTTATAGTTTAGGATACTTTGGCTCCAATGATGATGTTACGAAAAGATGACGCAAATTTATGATATTTACAAGTCCATTTTGTAATAAATAACTCATAATCTCACTTGCACTCAAATAAAATAATTGTAAACTTTTGGCCCGCAAATTGAGTAAATTTAATAAAAGAATAATTCTTACCATCCTTTGATAAGAAACGAGCCGCTTTAGAAATGGCCAATCACTCAAACTGAGAAAATCCGCAAAGCATGACGAAACGAAAATCAAAATGATAATGACGATTGACGATGACGGATGAGCTCAGGGTCGTCGTTCTTGTCACCAAAAAACTACTCATCCATTTCATTGTTTAAACAAGATCAAAAAGCCCAAAGGAACAACAAAAAAGTGTTTTGAAAACCTGATGAATCCTTAAATTAACGCATCCATTTTCATCCATGAATTCTTTTGATCTGTGTCCCTAGCCCGTGTGCATTTTAGCACCATGCTTTAGGATGACAACCACTCAGCTCAACCAGCTCAGCTCGCATTCACTGAGACCATTCCATTCGATTGTGAGTGATACTTTTGTGTCCACAGACAATGATAATCGTGAGATGATCATCTCATCGCATTTCATCTCACTATCACTGAAAATGTGGATGGTGTGATGCGATGACCGGATAAATAAAAATATTTTGTATGTATTGTAAGTGATTGTCATTGCTTCCCTTTGAATACATAAATAATGCGAATAAAAGAGACTGTCATCATCAGAGGCACTCTGCAAAATGAAGCCATTCCGTAATAAATTGGGGCCGTTCGTACATCTTGTAGTAACCAGCTCACAGATAACTTTAGCAAAAACATGGCATAAAAGAAAACTAGCTGAGTACGATTTCACTGGAATAACGTTATTCAAACAAAATCGACTTAATTAACGAACGGTCCCCCGCGTCCGCTTTTTCGCCTTCGGCTCATCTTCGTCAACGATGATAATGATAAAGGCTTGATTATTACTACTAATGGAAGAGGAACGCTCAGCCTGATTTATTTATTTTCCCTTTTCATTTTACAAACAGTCACAGAGGAGACGCGACAGAGCTTCGTTGCAGCTCTATCTGATTCTTTGTGTTCCTTTGTACTATTTGTGTAATGTGGACACAAATTACTACGTCTATACATGGATGATAATGCCTTTGATTCGATGTGATTTTTTTCTGAATCACATTTTGTCATAATTTCCATTGCATAAAACTAAATAATATACCTACTAATATATAATATTATATAATATTAATAATGGACATGGACACATGGGACTGGGACATCGTAAGCAGAGAGTTTATGGTAGGAAAGCGAAGACTTTCTTATCTTATCATCTTCAATCTTTTTGTTTGTTTGTGTTACGACGGTGCAGAGTGCGGTGTACGCAAACATACACAACACACGTTGAATAAAAATGTGTCCATATTTGTTTACAATTTATTTGCATATAGATTGGACACATGTAGTAATGTAAAAAACGACTTCTCCTGCTTCTTTTAGTCTACTTATTTGCGTTGCGCGCACACACAAACGAGCAAGAAAAGAGTAAACAGCAAATACGAGTGCGAGTGTGAGTAATGAAATGAAGCGAGTATTGTAGAGGAAAAATTGAAGTGGAGCACAAAATGGGATTCTCGGAGTTGCTCTGATCCATTTATTCCGTTTTGGTTATGGTTCAACATTTTTTTCCGAGATGAGAAAGAATGAAAAGCACGTACAATTTTCCATTTTGAAAAATATATAATATTTGATTCAAGAAAGAGCAAATGAAATGAACACAGGGATTTTATTTTATTTTCAGTAAGTAGGTTTCGCAGCTACTAACAGCTATGGGGCACAACCAAACTGCTATGATGATGTAATGATACGATCCATCTCTGATTAATCACCCTGATGGAATGGAGTCCTCTTTTTTCTAAGAATCTTATTTTTTCCTTGCTTTTAGCTAGAGAAGGATTTTAACAGATGATACATTAAATAGAATTCCGTTCCGTCTACATGTGCTTTCTTCTGGCAGAGCTTATCATTTTCATCATCATTATCATCATAGAATATCATGCTCTGCCTCCTTATCATATCACGTATGTACCTACTTACTAATTAAAAGCAGTAGCAGTAACAATGCAATTAGACAAAAAACGAAGTGAGCACAGCTCTAAGTACAAATGTATTTACGAGTTGAAACGAAACGGTTCACTTGATCAATAGAAGTTCATCTGAGTGAGTGCACTGGTCAGTCTAATTAATGTAAACTCGCACAAAATGATCATTTTTCAACTTTTAATGGCTTATCACCAAAAGATCGAAGTTATTATATTACAGTTGTTCTCTTATGCATTTCACTACTTTGCTTTTAAATATGTACTTACTTGTAATGTAAACTCTCCATATCAAGAAATAATCAATAATTTATGAGTGAAATGATTACTTGTTTAAAATTTTTTAAATGCTAATTAAGATTCTGTTAATTATTGTTTCGTAAAGAAAAAAACTACTGGGAGGAGGATGCCGGATTCTTCATCAATAATGAGACGCCGTTAAAATGTCTGCTTTTTATTGGCCTGCCTGTTCTCATTTTTATGATAAGTGCATAGATACAGAGCGTCTGTTTGTCCTGCCTCTCGAATAAGTACGTCAGATAAGGACAAAATTAATTCTGACTCGGGAGAATATGGTCATGCAGTAGTAAATATTCCTATTTATAAGCATGCATATAAATTGCATGATAAGTGCTTATCTTAGCTCAGCTAATCCGCCAAGTAATCGTAATCACACAGCTTCGCCAATCAGCCAAAAGAATTAAGTTGAAGCAGAATTGGAATGCAAATTGTAAAATTAGAATGAAGCGTTTAGTATTTTTCTTCGTTAGCAAATGTAACGTGCATCATTACACATTTAAAGGAGAGAGGAACGGCAGTTATCATGTCATGCGTATAACTATGCTTGATATGATGATTACCCTGATAAAGGATAATTTGATGAGATTTACGACAATGACATTCACACACCGGCCGTGACTGTGAGTACACCCAGCCTCTTCACACGCACAATGGCAAATTTCTTTGCAATAAAAATAGATGCATCCCATCACAAGAAGACAGTACATCGTTGCACACAAAAATATTTTGCACATTCGTATAAAAAGCAAAAACAAAAGGAAATGGTACGGAGACTTGTGCAGGGTTGGGGCTTAAGGCTTATCACTTTTGTCCATTTATAAATAAATCAGTTTCGTCCTTCTTTCAATTTTCGTACTTACTCCAAGTACTCGTTTTTTGCCTCCCTTGTCCATTGTGTATGTATGGACGTTGTTGTGTACTTCTGTTGCACCGGAAGTTGCACACGTTTTTTGTTTCAAGTTAAACAAGCTAAGCATTCATATCGTATCGTATCATATTAAGTATCAAGGGCACCATGAGCGATGCTGCGCCTTAGAGAGACTTCTGCACTGGCACCAGAAGTCGCTTCTTCTTGGTACTTGAATGTGCACACAATACCTTTAAACGGAAAAATTATAGGGAATAAGGCCACTTTTCTTATAAAAACAAAAAACGATAGTTTTCTTGATAAAAGTAGGTCTTTTCTAAGTATTTAAAGTTAAAAGTCTCATGAGGTTTGTAAAAATATAGCAAGACAAGGACTTATCCTTTGATGCGGGGGTACTACATAAATATGTAGTGAGTGCAGTAAATACACAGTAATAAACACGCAAAGAGAGCAGAAGGAATAAAATATACTTTACAATGGAATTGGTTGTGATTTTGAAAGAAAGGGGGGAATAAAATTTTTCAGCAGGAAATTCAATGTTGGTCATGGGAATTGGCCTTTGCTTTTTATTCAAGTTATATGCTATGCCTGCGCGTGCGCCTATCTACGATATCGTCTCTTTAGCTAGGCTTTATCAATCCATTTTCACAGTAAAGTAGATTTGTAGCTATAAAAACGAATAAAATAAACAACTGTCAAACAATAGATGGATGCTTGTAATGATGATGATGATGATGCATTCACATGAGCATTACAGGAGTACAAGAGGAAGTTGAAGCAGAAGCGTTATATTTTTATTTTGTTTTATTGTTTCTTGATAAGCCATGTCATGTCATTTGTGTGTTTCTCTTGTTTACTTATTTTATTATTAGTCATCCATCCTTTGTCGTTCTCTCTATCTTTATCAAAGCTCATCTTGTCTTTGTACACTTTTTTTTCTACTTTACAATAATAAGGAATAAAAATGCTGCAAATCTGAGTAATAATTTGTCTCCTAATGCATTTCTGATGCACTTTGAGACACAGTGCACCATCCACATTTTTCTTAATGAAATGAAATCAAGCTCAATGGAATGGAGGAAACAAGCAACAACTTGAACGTGATGTGATGAATGAAGAAATCTTTCACATTCACACTTTGAGTTTTATTTTTTATTGTGCTCAACCGTACCCAGCATCATCGTCTTGAATTCATTATTATCATCATAAAAATCATCAGGGCTTATCTTAACTTAGCATTATCTTTACTCTGATCAACTTCCGTCTCTCTTTTCTCGTTTCCGTTTTTTCCCCTTTTTCACTTTGTGTTTAATTAACCGTGGAGAAAAAAGAAGAGAAAGCTGGTCTTTTTACAATCAAGTGGAGCAATCGGAAAAGTAATATGTAAATGTAGAAATAAAATAATTCTTGTGTGTGCAGAGAGCAATAGTGAGATCGGTAACAAACAATAAATAAGTTATTATTCTTCTTACTTGTGCAATTACAGTGATAGAATTGTAACAATAAAAAAGGCCCTTATTACTAATGTGATGAATATGCTCCGATGGATGCCCCGTAATTGGTGCTTTGAAAGCAGGTTAATTAGCCGCTGAATTTTTTATGAACACAGTTATAAAAATTCATCAGTTAATAATATTAAGTATTCACATGAGCAAAAGAGTGATAAGACTTGATAAGCTCAACAGGGCGTAATAATAGTAAAAATTGAACAAGCGAGTGGAGGAGAATTAAGCATTGACAAAAAGGGAAAACTTTTAATTTAATATAAATAGTGGTTATGTAGATATTTTCTTTGAAACACTTCAATAAGACGAAGCGTGGCACGTGCAGTGTACAATGTAAATTAAGTCCGCCTTTACTTCGCATCTTTTGTGCACAATGCAATTTGTTACTTGTTGCCGAAAATCAAAATGAGTGACTTAACAATCCTTATCAGTTCGTCACTGTTAATTACTATTCTTGTAAATAAACTCACGGTTTAATTAACAATTAAACGATTATAAATAATAATTCCCTTCACGGCATTAACAAGACGTATTGTAGAAACATCAACGAACCGTGAATGACATGCTCAGCAACAATGAACAAAATTGTATTTTCAAAATATATAATTTGCATTTTCTCTTCTTCTAGCGACTACCCGTGCGATTTGCATTTTGCAATTTTTTCGCAAATTCAATCAAAAGTAACAGTAACATATTTCTGTACGAAAAGAGTAATAATTAAGGATTATTTAAGGGCTATCATTATACCCGCGCCACTTACCTGATTGATAATAAATCATAGGTAACATGAACATTGGCTTTGATTTTCACCGATTTTTTTTGGAATAATCAGAATGAAATGAAAAATTCAAGAATCAAAACAGAAAAAAATCCGCGAGTAATTATTTCAGGATTTAGGATGAATTCGATTGAAAGCGTGGTGCATTTTCACCATTTGATAAGCCAGTCTGTTCACCCCACACCTAAAAATTCCGGCCTGAAAATTCTTTTATTTTCGTGAATGATTTGTACAAAAAAACCTTAAATGTGAAAATAATAAAGTCATGCATAGCCATAAAGAACATGATCGTTATAACTGAATTAAAATTTGATTCATTTTTAGTTTGTATCAACCAGCCAACCGCCATAAATGCCACCTTTTTCTGATATTTTTATTCTATGCACACAATTGCAATTTCGCTACACACATCATGTTTCCCGGTGTGTAGGTAATTAGTTTCGAAAAATGGTTACATTACCAAAATACAACTATGATTAAGTTCGCGCACTGCATGCATACACACCTCCACCACGATTTTCGAATTATTTCAGCCATCCAGCTGGAACCTTCTGTTTTAAACTCAAACCCAAAACACCAATCTCAGCCTTAAGGCGTTTTACGTTACGGTGAAACGGTAAAATGTATTTTTGCATTTTTTGTGTCGATTTGTATTTTTCATTTTCAATGATAAACGATTATAAATGAATGAAAGAAAAGATGCAATAAAGAAACGGGAAAGCTAAAATAAATCTACACTTGACTTTTGGCAGAAAATAAAATACAATGTAAAGTAAAATGTAATGCTTGACCTGGAATGTTATTGAACTGTGTCTTGTTTTATAAACTGACTTTGCTTAAAAAATAAGTAGGTATTATTCCTACGTGTGCTAGGCTGCTTCCCTGTATTGAGCAATAATAACGTGTGCACAGCACAGTCTATGTAAAACTTACCAAAATCTTTTTTACACATTTGTGGTAATATTATATTGTGTGCATTTGGGTATTTTTCACCCGCAACAAATCGACAGCTCTTCAAGATCATCATGAGCATATCCTAGTTTAGATGTAATATGCAGTTATACGTTTTTACTTTACTTTTGGTTAAGGTTATCTCATCCTTCACTAAGGTTAATTATGGAACACCTGAAGCCAGTTAAACTAGACTAGACTCTTCTCTGCCTCCTACGCAAACTCATCCGTGAAAAAAGTGATGATTGGAGGTACTTGGTACATCATCATTAACATCTTCTTGCCCACCATATTATTATATTGATGCGCACACAAATCCGCATTGTGCCTCACTTTGAGTTATGTGCCTAGTGCATCATCTCACAGTGGATATCATTATCATTATCGAGTCCATCTTGAGTTAGTGATACTCTTTACTCAGCTTATCATTTNTAGTGCATCATCTCACAGTGGATATCATTATCATTATCGAGTCCATCTTGAGTTAGTGATACTCTTTACTCAGCTTATCATTTACATTGTAGCTACTTACTTATCATAACAATAGAGCGGTTGTTTCTAGCTAAAAATACAGTACATCTTAATCTTAGCTGTTGTTTGAAAATGCATACAAAAAATATAATAGGGTTATCATTATTGTCTTGGTAGGCTAATAGAAGCGGTTATCGAGACTAGAGCAAGAGTTGCCACTGCCACTGTCTAGCTGCCAAAGGTGTGTGCATTAAGTGGATACATTTCTGTATTTAGCTAACTTTAGCTAAGACAATGCAAGGCCAATCTGACTGAACCATGGCTCTTTGCATTTACATTTGCCTGCAAAAGGTACACTTACTGAGTTGATGCACACATTCATTGCAAAAATTTATAGTATCATCAGAAAGTGCACCTAAATGTACCCGACTTGCTTTCTGTTTATGCATAGACTACAGTATTATTAATATTATGTGCACAATGCAACTCAACTTGCAAACTGATCGTATTTGTTATTTTATTTATTCGCGAAGAGTTCCCTGTAATGATCTAACTTAAACCAAGTCAAGTTCAGTTTCCCACTGAACTCTGGTGAGAAAAGTGTAGCAGTTGCGACTGGTATCAGTCAGTGGTGTGCGCACGCTAGCTAGTAGTTTACTTGAAATGGTCATAATATTTTTCCCCTGACTGAGTAACTGTCTTTTAGTCATTTTTGAAAAGTAATTTTATAATTATTGTTTACCATTATAACCAAACACCATACAGAGAACCAACTTCCGGCTTTTCGTCTTCACCGTGTCATTGTGTCACTCGGGAAGGCAGCTAAGAAACTTTTTTCTCGGCGATTGTTTAAAATGAAACAAATTTTTAGTTTTATTTCACCGGCAAACAAACGGAAAATGTAAATGACATTAGCTATTTACAACTGTGCTGATGTGGTTGTGTGCGTGCTGAACAATAATCATTTGATAGGTAACCATTTTCTTTCATGGTTATCATTTTGTAACGAACGTGTGTCCATAAGCAAGGAATGTCAGTGTGCAATGGTGGCAGTAGTCTCGTACCTTTTATGTTTCCTCGTCTGTCTCATCGCGAAAAATTTGAGTGAGCTTGAAAATTCGGAGCAATAAAAACTCGAAACGTGCAGAAAATATTTTCAAGCTGTCGATGTCAGTGATTTTTGAAAGAGGAAGCTGAATTTTTTTACCTTGCCAAATTACCGCTGCCTTTGCTTGCGCTCGCTCGTTCATCCGTTGCTGGTATTTTTGCTGCGCGTGTCTCCTGTGTTAGTTTTTTTATTTTCATGGTGCATGTTGTTGTTGTTGTTCAGTGTTCACACGATAATAATTAATTTGCTAGTTGCAAAGTGCCGGTGCGTCAAGCAAAGGTGAGGAAGGTGTGTCGCACTTATTACATCAGGTGAAACGCATTTTTGGATGTGAAAATAATAGACGGAAAAAAGTTATGGTGAGTAAAACAAAGAGCAAAATAGATTCTAAAACAGTTATTATTTTATTTCATGATGATGATTATCAGGGAATTTTTGATGCCCACAAATTTTTATTGTGATTTATTATGCAACAGTAACAGTAAAATAAAGTAACAATGTAACAACAAATGTCTATGATTATCATTTGCTTTGTGCGTGCGTGTACACAGAAATACGTTCCACCCGCAACAAATATTATCACCTATGAGCTCCAAAAATAATAATAACATGACTGACGGTGGCTATTTATTTTGCCATTTCCTCTTTTGTTGCCAAAAATGAGAAGCAACGGATTTTTTTCTGGGGTGAAGCCGTTAGATAATAAATAGGCGATAGGCAAAAGTTAGTGGGTGGTTGGGTTACACCGTCGCGGGTGTTCATTTGTAGGGTCATCATTAGGGAGCCAAAAATTGATAATGACAACTTAACTTGTGTTTCATTACCTTTAATTTATTGTACCGTACCGTACCTGTCCTTGCCACCGTAGTGGTTATCATTTTTGAAGTTGCGGTGGTCGCGGTGGGAGTATCATTAATTTAACAGTGGTGTTAGAAAAGAACGGTTCCTTTCTCAAATGTGCTTAGCGTGTTTATATAAACCACTTAATTTTTTACCGCTTGAGTCAAAGCCCATTATACTCATTTCATATTAGGTTTGAACCAATTGGCAAAGACGCTAAATGCCTGTAAGTAAAGTATGATTCTTTTCCCGATGGCGATCAGCGGCAATAATATTTTCTCGCTGGATACACGCAACATCTTCATTCTTGTACCTTATTTACTTATCTGATCACTCCAGTCCCATTTTCATCCACTTTCAGTCACTCTGATGATTCACTCAGACTGTTGGAGTTTTATTGAGAATGAAACATGAAACAGTTTTCTCCGATTCCACTTTCACCTGACTCTTCTCTGGCACAAAGGAGAAAGGGAAATTTTATCCTTTCGTTCCTCCTTACGCAGGGTAAATTTAAGCCTCTTTACAAGCATTAAGTAACGGACAGGTTAAGGAATCAACCATTTTACACAACTAAGTCTTTACTGCAAGATAAGAGTGATCAACACAGCCAGGATAAAACAAAACAAGACCTTTCATAAGTCGTGCTGTAACAGCGTAGTGGTTTTTGATTTGTTCCCTTTCCACATTTCCCAGAAATCCATAAGTTGAGCATTTCCCCTCTCTTTCATTTTCTCTCTGAAATTCTCTGTTTACTTTTAATGAAGCTCCAGCAGTGCAGCAACAGCAATAGCAGAGCTTCCTCACTCACTTCTCTTTTCTCTTCGAAAGCTAAGCTCATCAATTGACAATGAATGAAGAGGATGGAGAGTGGAGCAGACAAATATTTAGACACAGCCAATCAATCATTCTCATTTCCGCTTTCTTCTCTTTCTCAGAGAAAGCAAACTTTTCTCTCAATCAGTCACAATCAAAATCACAAAGTTACAGTCTTTTCATCCTTAATTACAATTTACGTACGCTGCTTTCCCTTTGATATACAATGATAATCACTCCTACTGTGCTTATCTTCCGCTTTGATAAGCACTCTCTATTCTCTACAGGAGTTAATTTTCATGTGTCCACAATCAGTTTTGATAAAAGCTCCAATTTCTGTACAAAAAAACACTGGCCAGCCCTTTTCTCTTTTCTCCCACTAGAAAAATCTGTTTCTAGTTTTTACCACTGCAGCTCCGAAAATCTCCAGCCCAGCTCCTTTGGATATTTGGTGCCGCGATAAGCAACACAAAGTAAGTACGTGTTGTGGCGGTAGTGGTGTTTTGGGTGTTTTTTGGTGTGATGATTTACGGGAAGGTAACTTTTAAAAAGTTTTTCCCTTGAAGCCAGTCACTGGCTTTTTTTGTTGCCACCACCCACCCAAGTCATATATCACATCACACCAGCTGCTGGAGTGGAGCACGGACACACACACACACATGACGTGACGTGTGTGCAATATTAAGTAAGCATAGCATCAGCTCTGCTGGATATTGTATTCTGTAGGATTTCACTAGATTCTGGGAAAAAAGAGAACTTTTTTTCTTTTCTCCAGATTTCAGATTTTTTTCTCGTATTTAGTTCTTAGCTTTCTTTTTTCAGGTGCCAGGTAAAAGGAAAAATGTGCTCTGCAGATAGTTGGAACTGGCTGGAATGGAATGGGGCATTATAAATAAAAGATTATCTTGTGTCTTATCTGAGCTAAGATGTGTCTTTATTTTTCTTTAGATGTGGATGCAATGTGCTCCAAAATGCTACATACATATATATGCTCCATTTCATGCTGTATCTTACATTTTTTTCTAAATTCCATGATGGTATGCTTTAAGAAAAAGAAAAGTTTTCTCAGGGCTTGTGCGTTTCTAATCTGGATTCAAGGAAAAATAAGAAAGATTTTTCATTGTTAGTAGCGTGGTGGTTCATTCTTTTCCTGCAAACCAAATCGGTCAACCCCCGAGAAAAAGTAATTTGAGTTGAGACAGCAGCTTGAAAAACTTTTAGTGGGCTCATACAAAGATCATCTCTACTTTGGAAGTAGTACTCCATTACTAAGAAATTTAATAACATCTTCATCACGTTTTGACAAGGATTATCGATGAGGTTATTGTGAATAGAATATTAAAATGAAAAATATAATGTGTGACCTGAGGATCCTCTGTTGACTTGCGACTTTGCAATATGTCGAGAGGTGAAGGAAAGAAATATGAGTAAATTATAATTTTCTTAATTAGTATGTAATTACTAATATGATGGTTATCATCAGCAATTAAATCTATTTGCCCCCGCAAACGGTCTACTGCGTAAAAGGAGATGACATGAGATGAGATTCGATGAGACATGAAATTGATAAGCAAGGTGAAGCTTTACGAGGCAAAAATGAAGACAAGGCCAAGTGCTCTATAAAAATTGCTTACTTGTAGCTTGCCAATAATTATTGGACTACTCATATTTAATAATCATAACAATGTCGAGATAGATTTTTGGCTCGCTCAATCAGCTCAGCAATGAATAACAATAGAATTGCCTCTCATCTTGTCTTGCCGCGTTTGCTTCATTTCAGTCAATCGATTTTGCTCGATTAGGCAAATGTGGTTGTAAGTTAGCATCAAGTAACAATGGAATGGGAGATACGTGTGTTTGTGACTGTGGCATTTTTTAAGTATAGCCCACCAGGCATTTTCTACCAAACTCTTCTTTCTACATCCAAACATCCACTCTCCGCCTCCATCTTTTATGTCCATTTACCTAATGAAGACGCTGACACTGACAATGGGCATAAAATTATTTATCTGACCTGTGTAATTATCTGGGTTCATTGGATTGAAATGAATAAAAAGAAAAGGATGTAAATGCAAAGCAATGCCGTTCGATAAGTAATGTAAGACAAAATTTGTTAAAAGTTGTTAGTTGTAAAGAGTTGGAGTGAAAAATACTTTTTTAGAATGCAACGATATAAATTAAAAAAGTTGACTTGATAAGTAAGTGCATGGTAATGAAATGATAAAGTGATACACTCCTCATGCATACTTTTTAGAAGTGCTTTTTATTTTTCTACAATATTTTATGCATTTTCCTTGTTACCATCAAAAAGAGGATGCAAGCAAGCTTTCATTTGGGGAAAGGAACATTGATCAATGGAATAATGGAATGGACTGGGAAAAAAAATAAAAACTAAGACTAACAACGAATCAAGTCCGGATTTTTGTGTCCACGATAAAAATAGTACTTATAAATAGCTGCATTGTAATCTAATGTTATTGTAGTAGTACGTAATTCGTTGCTCAACTCTCTTTCGCATGTGTGCCTATCACTCACTCACACAGTCAGACAGCATTAATTCAAGTCAAGGATTGTGCGGCAATCGATCATATCAAATATCAGAATCAGGAGAAAGACAAGGCTACGTAGGGTTTTCTACAACTAAACCTAACCAACGCTTTGCTCCTTCATCATTTATTTGTTCCAATGATCAGGACGATAATAATAATTTTATTCGCATTATGTGATGCAGTCTTAATGCAACTTAATCAAATCCACTCTGCAACAAAAAGGAACAAAAGTTATAAATTGCACTCTTTCTTTAGCTTTTCTCAGCTTTTTTTGCTCATTCATCAATCAGTCGATGAAAGAAATGGGAATTTTTTATTCTTTCGCTTTTTCCGCTTGCAAAGCTACGGTACGCTAAACTTATCATTTTGTTGATAAGTACTGTGTACTGTGTGCAGTGTGATCATGGAGGTACATCATGAAGCTTGGATGGAAGCAGATGTTGCAAAAATAAAAGTGAAGCATTAAAAACTCTACAACAACTTGCAAAATATTTCACTTTGTAATTATGTTCAGAAAGATATAAAAAAATGAAAATAATTTGAAAGTAATTATTTTTTCATCAAGCCGAGTCAGTAAAAATCGGAAAACAAAATCCCTTTTAAAATTCTTTCCTGTCGTTTTTTGGTTATAAAGTAAAACAAAGTAAAACAAAGTGTGCAGGCAGTGCAACACAACAACAAAAATGATCAGGCAGACAACGTGGAAAATGTTGCAGTTTTTTATGACTTCCGGTCTCGGGCTGTGGCTGAAACCATATTAATACTAATAATGCTTCAATCTTGCGCTGTGTGATGAGCACTGTGCATTATGTCTGAGTCTCCACATGAAAAAATGTGCACACGGGCAAACAAAATATTATATTATGATGTAATTTTACCTAATTGCTGCTTAATTTGCTGAAAAAATGCTAAGCTATTTTTTAGGGATGGATGCTTAGTTTTAGTACTTAGATTCCTCATCGTGTTCCATTTCACTCAGTTCCGTTGTGATGTTTTCCTCTTGTTGGTCTCTGATGGAAAAAATAGCAACAAAAATTCTATGCACCTGACTGCAATGGTCCATGCATGTTTAATAGTAATTAGTAACTATTATGGGTGCATTGCCACCATATCTGCGCCACGCCACCCAATTTACCGTTCTCTTGAGTTTAATCATCATCAGATCTCTCGCTGATAACTTGCAAATCACAAAGCGCAAACATTTTTGGTGAAAAGGGAAGACGAGATGTTAATACAGTAATTAGCGATACTTTGTTGTGGTCAAGTTTTGTGGTCAGTTTTATTTTATCGCTTTGATTTAAATTGAGCAAGAAAAGAAAAGGAATGAAAAGGCGGCAAAGGAGGAAAGTCGGTCGACTTTTCATGTTGATTATATATACTTACTTAGTTTACGCCGGACTATGCGTATTGTGTATTCATGTACAATATTTGCACGATGATGAAGCGGTGCACTACTTTACCTGAACATCATATTTTTTTGCTGTTCGAGTCTAGAGGCAAAAATATGAAATATGAGATTCTGCAATTTTTTTTCTTACTTTTTACACTTTTCTTGCCTAAAGGCTCAACTAAACTAGATTTTCGCTGCGTTTGCATTTTTTACATTGCACATTGAAAGCAGGCAAAAAGAGAAAAAATAGAGCACGAGACTCTCGTAGATACATACAGACAGCAGAAATATTCTTGAAGAAGATTGAAATTCATAGTCATCATATCATCACATCATAGACATTTTTATTATAGGTTGGAAACAAACAAACTCAACTAGAGTCGAGACTGTTGATTTTGATCACCATCCCATTTGCATTTTTTATTGTGTTGTGGTTATCACCAGTGGCATCCTACCAAATCATATCATATCAACCTATCATTCGCATTCGTTATCCCATTCCATTTATTTTTCAAACTGACTACCTAAACCCGAACCGGAAACGCTCTTGTTTCTTCTCGTAACTTACTGTTTGTGTTTTTGCAGCTCAGAAAAACGCTCACATCCACATAAACACATGGGAGGCGGGTGGATGTGGTTATATGGGTAAATATGCAAATTATCTGTGTACCTCGTGTACATGACATTGACTTGACACAATGCGGTTCAGTCAGCCTTCATTTCATTCAGCCTTAACCCTTTCACTTTACCGTAATCATCTCTTCAGTCAAGCATTTTACCGGTGTAAAGTGCAACTTATCTGCCTTCTTTTCCTGCACGCCTCCACCTCCTCCATTTTGATGTGACCACTGGTAATAATGATAATGATATCATAAAACACTTTGGTGCTTTACGCACACAAGACACATGGCTGTGAAACCGAGGATTTCCATTATTGTGACCATATGATTTTAAAACGTGAATTTCTATTGGGACTCCTCATCTTGCGTAAAATCTTCTGCTGTCTTGTCACAGTTGGCACGAATGTTTCGAAATTACAAATTCAAAGTTTTGTTTCTCTTCTTTTACTTTATTTCCGCTGTAATGATCATCGGACTCTGACGTAAATGTTGTAATGGAGTTAACGGGTTTTTAAAAGCGGGATTGCCTATTTGCTACATTACACTTGAAATGCCACACCGTCAGAATATTTTCAATTTCCTATTGTCATTATCATTAAACTTACAGTAAAAATGTATTCATTGCGTGTGTACTTGGTTTTAGATCGTGCATGTGCAAATGAATCTCTACGCAAGGTACACCAATCCAATACATGATACATCATTATACCTACCACAAAAGAAGAAATCATTCTGAGTTTTGATTTCGATTTGATGGGATGATAAAGATTAAAAAATGGTGATGGTATCAGCAAAATATAATATCATGACTTATCAATCACTGGTAATCATACGCATAAATACACAAAAATAAAAACTGTGGACACGCATAAAAACGCTAAGAAATCTTTTATTGACACGCTCCATTGAGAGTTGAGAATATTTTTTAAGAAAAAGATGATGGGCAAAATAAAAAGGTTTATGTATTGATTGATAACTTAAGATAAACACAGAAGAATCTCTTAAGCACATTATAATTTCGCAAAATGAGAAACTCTGCTGCTGCTGCTTATGCGTCTCTTCTTTTTCGCATTGCGGTTTTAACGTTTTTTAACCTAAAGAATGCTACTTTAAATAGTACAGTTGATTACAGATGATTTCCTTTAACAGTCGTTGATAAGCCAGAGCCATAGTTTTCAACATGTATCATGTCATCATGCCATCATGTATTTATATTCTCAACGATTGAATGACTGAGGAGTGAAACGTAGAAAAAAAGGCACAAAATCACGTTTTTTCTTTTTCCTTCTTATTTTTCTTCTTCCGCACGACTACACTCATTTTTTGATCTTATCATCGTCAGCCAGCATTATCATGATAATAATAAATAATAATGACTGTGCTTTAGAGCTCCTGCTCTCTGGGTTGAAGTTGAAGTTGAGGTGGAAGAGGAGGTTCATAATAATCATAATCATCAACATGACCATCTTTTTGATGGTTACAGTGTTTCGTTTCATTCCATATTTCAGATGTGGCTAACGGATGGATGAATATCAATCATATTTTATGAACCGTACTAAATGATTAGTATCAAAGTATCATTATTGGTTTCATCTTATCATAATCATAACATAAATATTACCATCGTCATCGCCAATTCCCAGTGTACAGTTTTTGTGTTTTCGTTTCAGTGAGTTTTCCCCACTTTTGAAAAATATTTTGTTTCCTTTAAGTAATTTGCCGTTTGATAACACAGACACAAAAAAGGAGAGCATTAGCAAAGTAGGGATAGTTTCAATTCAATTAAAATTATCATTACCATTATTAAATAATCATTATATGGACAGCGTGCCAGATTTTTGGTATCCGCTCTCTGTGATTTGGCTGTGGCACCAAGCTGGTCCCAAAATTGCCTCGAGAAAAGGCAGACTTTTATTAGATTTCTGTGTCTGTTACACTTTTTTATGCACTTCAGGACGATAATGATTTCGATTATGCAATTCCTTAAAAGGAAAATGGTTGAATCAAAGTCTTTTTTAAATGAAAAAGGTGTTGCGAAAATTCTGTGTGTCCACTTTGGCACTCTAAAAGTAACTTGATAGGCTGACATACACACGCAACATACAAGACGCTCTAAAATTATTTGTATTTTTACACTTGGGTTCCTTTTTTGAAAATCATTTTTCTTCCCTTTTTCTTTTGACAAATGCCGGCACACACAATCGCATCTTCAAACATTGTAGATACATCATGATTATCATTATGATTGATTATGATTGTGGTTATCATTGTGACTGTGATTATCATCATCATCATCAGCTCAGCGACTGAAGATAAGTAGATGAGATTACATAGATTGTGCTGTGAATTACGCACACAATCACACACATATAAAAATAAACAAAGTTTCTTTTTTGAATAAAAATAATTCTGCAAGTCATTTTCAATAAAAAACATGGACAGAAAAGTGTAAAAAAGATTTTTAATGGACGAAATGCAACAACAAAACAAGCGTGATGAAAGCATAAGAGGCTTATCGTGATTAAACTAAATTGATCAAGTGCTACAATCATTATTAACTCAACTAAACTAGCCAATTGTAAAATTGAATGCGCACAATTTATTTTTTTACGTTTATTTTTGTGTCATCATCTGCATCTGTCTTATCTTTTGTAGTAGAATATGTAGGTAGATACTTTATCTCGGTTGAAGAAAGCATTAGATTCGATATGCCCCGTTTTTAAGAGAAAAGATGAAAAAGATGAAAAATGGAAAAGAAGTAGAGTAGAAGAGCTGCTGAGCTCGATGCTCTTGTTTAGGTAGGCAAATAACCGTTCTTTTGTTGATAGGGATGATGGTGAAGATGAAGATGATAGCCATTTAGGTAAGAATCCTTAAAATGGCTTCTCAGTTCAGTCAGATCAAAGGAAAATGTCGATTGGGTAAATTAAGCGAGCGAACCAAAATTTGTAAATGTTAATGTAATGTAGCCAACTCAAGTCTGGCACATTTCAGTAAATTCAAGAGTCAAGTTCATCTCTTTATAGTAATGTTGTTCTTGATGATGATGATGATGGATGCATTCAAGTTCAGAATGGTTGCATTCTGTGCATAGCTTATCAATTACGTGCGCATTCTGAGTAAGCTCAGCCAGGATAAGAAAAGGCACGCACAATGCAGAACATTTTTGCATTTTTGGCATACGTTTTGTAAAATGTTTATTTTATGCGAATGCGGGTAAAGAAAAATATTTTTCTATTCCTTGTTTAGTTTCGCAAGAATGACGAAAACAATAATAATGGTACAAGAGGAAAATATGTCTGTGTCTGCCCGCGCATAATAAAATCGGATTATTATTTATCTGATTAGGTACATATTTTGTGGTTTTATTTTTGAAAAGGTTCACCGAGCTGACCGACCACGAACTAGTAACTAACAAGACTTACAAGACGAAAAAACTTATCGACAATGTTATTTTGTTTTGTATAATAAATATGCAACTGCGTACGCTTTTCTTGTTATCATAATCAGCAATTTCATTATTATTACCACAAGAAACAATAATGTTCACCAGAATTTTATATTATGTTAAACATGGGTTATCTAGCGGAGCCATGATTATGTACATTTAGTTAGTACATGGGTTATCGAATCGGGGATTATTTTTTAGGATTTTCATCATTTAAAAAATTCATATTATTTTATCGTACCTTGGGCGGAGTTTAATATTGCAGAGTTGCAGGTTGCAACTTGAACAGCTCAACCTTGCAACAAGATAACTGTACATAGATTTTTTCTAGAAGAAAGGAGATGAGGACGAATAACAAGATAGACCTACTTTTATTCACTTCGATTTTTTCACACTGACACTGATAAGCAGCTTTCTGACTTCTCTGACTTGGACTTGAAAACTGAAACCAGTTTAAAAAAATACGCATCTGTTTGTTTGCCTTTGTGTTGTGTTTTATGAGCAATATTATTTTATTGCCTTATAAGCAAAGCAAAAATGTACCTTACCTTACCTACGCCATAAAACTAAAAACCAACTAAAACTAGAAACTATTTCAGTTTAATAATAATAACGCTTAATAAGGAGAAAGGTGAGCACGAAAAAACGGGATCCATTCAATCATTATTTTTATTAGGCATCTGCCGATCGTTTCATTATTGAAAAGATGCATTATAAATATCGGCGAAAAAATGTGGCCATTATTATTTAACATGTGTACGCGCCTAGGCCTATTAAACCATACAACTAAAGTTATGAAATGGAACAACAAAAACTAGTATATAAACATATTCCTACTAACTAAATGGTTACGTAGTCGAAACAATTAAGCTCACTCAAGTCATGATAATATATGATGATAACCCAGCGTTAAGCTTTGATCATGACGATGACCCGAGCCTACATAAATTCGTGTCTTGTTTTGGTATTTCAGGCCTTTCTAGAAAATTAAATTTTTCTTCCTTATAAAAAAACAAATCTAAATCTAATGTTGCAAAACAAAAACATTGAAATGGTGATGTGGATGTGATGTGATGAGGAGAAACAACAAATCTGACACCACTCAACTCACCGAATCCTCTGTTGTTTTAGTTATTTCCATTTTTATGAGCACATCGTAAAAAAACTATTTCTGCAAGCCACAACCAAACGCAATCCAACCGCTGCTTGCTCACATTTAATAATGGACACACACATAGACACACTAATGTGTTTGTACATCACTCCACTCCACATTACATCCACCTCCATTCCGCATCCGCTCCCAACAACTTCCATCTAATACAGTGCATCCACTCAGCCAGTAAATTTTTTCCGGAGTATTTTTCTCTGTGGATAAATAAAAACGGTCGTTCGTTTTATTGGACGGCACGCGGAAACAAGAGAAAGAGAAAGAAAGATGAAGTGAGATGGAAAAATGTTATCCCGGAATGTGTGAGTAGTGAGATATGAGACCAGCATAAAAAACGGGTTTTCTCCCCCTTTTCCCTCCCGCTGATACTCTGAAACACAAACTCCAACGATTCCGCTCTTCCTCTCATTTCACTCGACATCTCTTGCTTCCTAAATAAATATCAGCGTAACACATGGACACACGCATTGCATTTAACGCACTACACCGTTGAGAAATGGGGGTCATTCACAAAGTATGCTACATTATGTTTTATGTTAGAAAAGCACAACAACAACTGACAACTGTAGATTTCTCATACCATCTTATCAGCAGTATGATTTGATAACCATCGGAGTGAAAAAATAATGAGTAGTGACACAAAGACAAAAAAAATGAAAACAATCTGAAAAAAATTGATGCGGGAGCTGGCTCGCGGTTGCTCATTAATTTAGAATGCTTTTAGGATAATGTAATGTAATGTGAGGGAAAATGGAAAAATATTTTTAATGTGACGCAATATGCCCGAGAATAATAATTACAATGAAACTGTCACATCACATCATCATCTCATCTTGTCTCGTGCCAAAAAACAGTCAAGTCTCTCCTCAGGTCCGCTCTGGCTTTGGCGCACGCTAATGTTAATGTTAATTCTAATGATAATGATGATGAGCAGATGGAGATTCGGCGGTCGGGATACTCGAAAATGGGAATGCTCTGATTTAATTTGCGGCAGAATGAGAAACAGAAGTGGCCCTCAGCTCTCGTAGCTTCAGTACTTTTTGTTTGTGTGTACTGAACCGAGGAGAAAGAGACAGTGGCACTGAGTCGCGTTGAGTGACTCAGAGAATAAATAATATGCAAATGAGATGAGTTTGGTGAAAGGAGAAAATGGGAATTTTCACTTGAGTTGAGAGAGAAGAGCTGAGTAAAATGTTGTGTGGCTACATTCTGATAAGCGGGTAGAGTCACACAAAATACACGGTGACTTGATGACATGGATATTTTATTTTTCATTTGAGTCTCCTGTTCAAATAATGAAAATAATGAAATCTAGGATCATAATGATAAGCGTTAGCCTTAGCGTACGAACAGGAACGCCAGATATAAGGCTTCACTCAAGAAGAGTTTGGCTAATTCAATTACACTTTGCTTGCGGCTTTGTCTGCTTCCCTTGGTCATCCACAACTCGCTTCTATTTCATTGGATGTTCACATTTGCAGATTTTCATTAGAGAACCGTTCACAGATCCTTACTCGATACTCAAGGTTATCTTGGCCATAGCCAATAAGGCATCTCAAATATATTTTACAATAAAAACGGGGAATTCCTGAGTTGGATTGAGTCAAGAGATGAAAGTTAATGAAACAAGCAAGATGCATTTTAATTTTTAATTAAACGGTTATCACTTCTGTACTAAGAGTGTGCCAGCAGCAGTAAATTAAAGACGATAAGCAAGCAATAGTAGCAGTAACAGTAAACCGATGATAACCATCATATTGTATAGACGTCATCGTTCCATCTCAATCTCAACATTTTTTTCATGGGGGTGCTGCATGGGCATCGTTGCGTGGAAGGACCGTTTAAAAACTTGAATTATTATGATTAGTGTAAAAATATGAAAAATTACCAGAATGAAACAAAGAAAAATTATAGGAGCATTGAAAGGAGTTCAAAGATTTGTTTCTTTGTTCACTGACTGAGTGCAATGTGGTCATGATAAGCCCAAGTTTATCCTTGCTGCGTCTAGTTTATTTTTATTTTTGTTTTATTTTTTACCCTGAGTCTGAGTGTTTGTGTTCATGGGTTCTTTATGGCTCGTAAAATTGTGGTCACGAGGCCATCAGTGAAGTGAGTGAAGCAAGCACAATATAATACAAACAGGAAATTAAGGGAAAGGTCGTTCAGTGTCTGACTGACTGTGTTGTTGGTTCGTTAGAAAGATGATATTTTTATGGACACGAAACAAGTGTAAGCAAGCACACGACACGACATTACACGTAAAAATATAAAAATGAAAAGAAAGAGAGAAAATGTAATTTCCGCAAAATATGTAATCACTTCACCTCACTTCAAAGGGAAAATACAAAAATGTCTCTTTGGCTTTGTCTTGACCTTGTCGAATTTCGATTTCGGTTGGGATGGAGGAACAGAACAAAAATGAGTTTTTGAAACCCTTTGAAAATGTTACTCTTGAAAGAAAAACGAAATGAAAATTCAGAGGTGAATAAATCAAAGTTCTACGTATTTAGAAGTGGTTTGTAATAAGAGGAATTTTTTAATGTCAGTGAAAATGAAACAGCTGTTAAAAAAGTCATTACGTAGAAAAAAATGGAATTAATGGAGGTGGAAAAGGAAAAGGAGTGGCAACGAAAACATCGAAACGATGATAACTCTGCTATGGCTAGATAGTTAAATGTGTCCATTTTCTGATAGCATGACTTATTGTTATTTACTACCTACCTACTCTCTTACTTTGCATATTTACTTCAGTTAAAAGTTACACGGATGTAATATAATGGATGGCCGGAGGCATGAAAAACGAGTTACGACGAGATATGTAAAATATGAAAAGAAAAGGAATTTGTCAGCATCAACTTAACATCATTACTTTGCCATTACATATTTTGTGTACTGCGATGTGATAACCCTCTCCACTGCGCTGTGACTGCGTGTATACAACGCACTTAATATGATCATAGGAAGAGATGATTTTGTATTTGGCGAGCGTAAATTTTATTTTCTCCATTCTGAAAAATGGACCATTTTCTCCGAACCAGGAAAATGGATGTAAATTTGATGGAGTACTTTATATGATAATCTCTTCTATGTGATGACGATGTCGCTCCAAATAAAAAATCTGCATCATGATCATCCCAGTATCTGCATAATGGTAAAATAAAATAAAAAAGATGATCATTTATGTAACAAACAAAATCTACTTTTCTCTACTACAGTGTGCGCAGTTTGAATTGAATGTGCAGTGTGCCCCCTGTGCACACATGATAAAGTAAGGTGATGTTATGTGGCCGTGGCCACAAAATTTTATTTTATAGCTACCAAACCAACCCCTGTACATGAACCGCACCGGTTGTGTGTGTGTACTAGAACTGAACTGAACTGAACACAACAGCTTCTGAAGAAGACAAATGTTTTTCAAAGTTTTACTTATCTCAACTTGTGTACCATAAAAGTTTTGGCCACATAACGTCACAGAACGTAGTATCACAGCTTGTTTTTGTCCCCGAGAAAGTTTTTTATTATACTGGTTGAAGCCACAGCTGAAGCCACTGCCACCTTCTTTGACATGTTTGAAAAGTCTAAACTGTCATTTTGACGATGATTTGGATTTTTATTGCGAAAGTGTCTTTTGTGGCTTTCGCTATGCTATGGCTTATCAAGAGTTCTTTTGTAGAAACAAGATATTTTTTCTCTCCTTTTATTCAATCAACGTCACCATCATCATCATGGTTTTAAGGGTTTTCGGAGAAAAAGGAAAAACAAGGACGTCCGAACACATTAAGGGTTGAAAAGAAGCGGTTTTTGCACACATTAGTGGAGAATGTGAATGAAATGTGCTTAACCGTTTTTGGAAAAAAGGTGGCACAGCTACTAAAGCTACAGCTGCTGTAAAGCAATTACATTCTTAAAAGAGCATTAGGTTACTTTTTTCCTTTTCTAAAAGCTGACAAAAGATAACCTCTCAGTTTGGTCACAAAACTAGCCACAAGACGGAGATTTAGAATCCATTGAATCCATTCTGTAAATAAATGAAAAGGGTGCTCTGCTCCATTTTTGCAAAAAGGTGAAGAAAAAAGAAAATCCTCCTTTAAAAGTATGTATTTTGTACTCTTTTTTGGTAAGTACTCCACGCCCACATTACATCCCGTTTCAAAATCGTTTTGGGGAGCAATGATGTGGAATTGATGGTAAATGTCAATGTGGCCAATAAAAAAGGACACAGCAGAAAAAATTTCAAGAATCCTTTTCTTTAACGGAGAAATGGTAAAATTAGAAAAAAAGACTTTAAACAAAAAAACATTCCAATATATAACAAGCCTTGATAAGGCGAAAATTTCTGAAGAAGGGAGACTCATGTTTTATTAAAAAGTTTTTAATAAAAACTAAATTATGATTCTGAGTACTGTGGCTGAATGATCAAACGCGGAGATTTTTCATTTTTCGTGTGACTTCGTCCTGAGTATGCCCAACTTTTGAGCAGAACAGGAAGCGAGTAGAGAGAAACAGAGAAGAAAATTATAATATGATGTAGACAAACAATCCACAAACAGTAAATACAATGCAGTAATTGGTCCATTGTCTGAAATTTGAAGAGTGAAACAAGAAAACCACATGGAAAAATTAAAATTGAGCCAAGCCAGCATTAACATCATTCGTCATCGTCATCATCAAGAGCATCAGACGGGCCACGAAAAGGTTGTTGTCGTTTCCTTTTCATGACGATGATGATGATAGCGATGATAATCCTGCTTTACAATGATAACCGAGGATGCCCTGCTTGGCAAAAAAGTCAGGTTGTTTTTGGGCACTAGTAGTACCAGAAACGAAGCCCGGTGTGGCAGCTGTGGCCAGGCCTGAATCGAAATGAATCGAACAAAGAAAGGAAACAGGTTTTTTGAAACTTTTTCTTTTTCTCTGCAGCAACATTCTTTAAATAATGGAATGGAGCAAGTAACATCAAGCATTGCATACCTTAAAAAGTGTACAGGTAGGTATGCTTTACCTTATCATTATTTTCATTGTCGTCTCCTGAAACGTGGCCTGGCCGTATAATGAAATCAGCCAGGAGGAAACTCCGGAGAACGAAAGTAAAGTGGTCAAAATAAAAATATTTCATTGTTTGCGATTGTTGTAGCCAGCAACTGAAATTATCAAAATCCATCCTCGACGAACCAAAAAGAAAACTTGTTTTTGTCTGCTTTTTTTGCTCACTCTTGTGTCTATTTTTCATAGCTTAGGTTAAGGGTATTTTAGAAAATGAAGTTCAAGTATTTTCTAAATTAAGTGGAAGAAGGGGTGTGGGTGGGGTGGATTATCATTATTATGACTATCATGAATCATGGATGGAATGGAATGATTTTGATGAATGTGATTGTAAGGATGAAGGATGGAGCAGAGGGAAACAAAATGTGCCCTGAAGTCATGGAAGAATGATAAATGGCTTGGGAATATCATTTTCCATGAGAATATTAAAATTGTCCATTACAATATTTATTGTATCGTAATAATAAGCCATTGGGCCACACGGTGTACATAGACAACCTATATAAATATTATCAGTGCGTCTATGTCAGCCTCTAACTTTTAATGAGCTAAACTGAACTGTTTTCTTATTTTCCTTCTACGGCAAATTGGCACTGGCCAAAATCTAAACTGTGTTGTTGCACCAACAATCGTCTGATCTTGGCTCCTCTTTTCTTCCACTTCCATTTACCAGTACCATGAACAATTGTGTGTAATGCTTATCAATTCTCATTGAGGCATAGTCTGATAGTTTGGACGTGGAGCAAAAATTTGATTACCTTCATGCAGACAGTCGGAGAATTTTTATGTTGGTAATTTTGACTGCTAAATTAGAATTATGGCAAGATATAAAAATACGCATTAAAGATAAGATGAAAATTGTTACTGTGTCCATGTATCTGAGAGTGTGTTACTGTTATAAAAACAACATTGTAACATTCAGGATTCACATTATGCAAAGATTTTAATGAAGAGGAAGAAACAAAAAATAATTTTCAATTTTAAGGACTGTTTTAAAATTAGGAATGTTTCTAAAACTTTAGCTGATGATGACTGTCTTATCACATGAAACATGTTGCGTAAACCATTAATTAAATTACAAACGATGGATGAAATAACACACAATATTATTAAAAGTGGACACAAGGACATTCTCATCTCATAAACAAGATAGTTATTATTATGGTTATTGTTATATGCATATGTTATTATTAACCTTTGCCTGATTCCTCTTTCTATGTAAAAGATGTTTTCCTAAACGAAACAATAAACACAGCGTTAATTAATTGCAATATAACTGAGTTATAAGGATGATGATAACCAAAATGATAAGCAATTTTTAACGAGAGGCTAACAGGTTCTGGTAATGAAATTGAACTAATGTGCAATTAAGGAGTTAAGACTGTAATATCTTTATTTTTATTAGATTAAAACTTTAGGAATTTTTTGCTGGTCCATTATCAAAAGGCAAGAAATATTTTTTACGAGTAATCCATAATTTTCTTACAGCTTTTTTCCTCGATAAATAATAAAAATTGATGAATGAATGATGCAATAATGATTAGAATCATTAAAAGATCGTAAATAAACCCAAGACATGAAACAGCAAAAGATATTATTTACCGACTGAAGGATTTTCTGTGTAAAAACCTGGTATATAAGTTGAATACAAAAATTCTTTGAAGAAATCCTTTTTACCGAAATTCCAAAGAAAGGGAGAAAAGTACACACTTTAATAGGCTTCTTTTAACGAAAAGAAAACAAAGTCGTATTTTGACTGTGCTTCGTCATTGTGTGTAATAAATATTAAATATTTGCCTATTTAATCCAAACTATAGTAAGCTTTACCAAAACTGTGAGCATTTCTCTTGAAACAAAAATGCATTATTTTTCTGTTGTATAAACATGCCACTGCCACAGACACAATCAGAAAAATGTTTTGCAAAGTAAACAATGGAGTATTTCAACTGTGTTTTTAATCCTTAACGGCTTTTGAAACAATCGCAACCACAACAATCGAAACGACCTTAAAAATGTTTTAAATTTGTTCCATTTCATTCGAAAAGGGATTTTTTATTTTGTGACTAGAAAGAGAACGGCTTATCTTTCAGCCAGTGTCAGAAGCAAGTGGAGATGTATGTAAAATAGCGAAGGTCAATAAATACATAATTAGCAAGCAGACAAATTAAAACAGCCGAAAAAGATAATTTTCCTCGAATAAATGAATGAGCGCAAAGGTTTCACCTTGTTTTGGCTTCTAATGTTTAATGCATTGTATTTTAACTAGTCGCTCGCAATTTTCTCACTGGAAGTGGAATGTGGTCAAAATTACATAATAATCTTATGCATTACAACTACAAATTATGTGTAACATAACAAAGCCATAAAAATAATGAATTTTTTTTAAATAAAGGAACCTGCTTCTAGAATCGTTATTTATTTTTATGCTTCATATGTCGTTCAACCAAAGAAAAGTCTCTTCGTGTTGAAATAAACAGTTTTGGACTTTTGCAACAAGATTACAATTTTTTTGCTGACTCGATCAACTTCGACTTCGTCTCAACTTGTTTTTCAAAACTGATCTCCTCTCGAGTAACCAATAATCAATCTAACATAAATAGTCGATCAGCCAAGGCACACATTAACTTGGCTAAACTCATAAAATTAAATCCTACGTTCATATTCCTTCCTACTTCAGGATTAAGAATTTAAATCTTCGAAAAGGCAGTGGCGTCAGCACATCGGGTATAGAAGGGGGTCAATATTATCTTGACTCTGCAGTCTCACCCTGAAATTGAAAAAATTAACAGGCGTAAATAAATTTTTTACTTCACTTCCTAAAATGTCCAAATCGTTTTCGCCAAGTTTAAAAAAATAGACTCGACTGTTCCGTCCCCCTCTTCCATTTCAACGACGTGACGCTTATAGGATCTAGGATGTGATCAGGGTACAGTTTTTCATTATTTTTAGGTAGCAATGAAATATGAAAGGTTAATGCAGAAAACAGACATGTAAATGATCGATGTCATGAATGTATGTATTTCGAAACGAGAGGATAGAAAAATCCAGCCACGATAATCGGATGATAATGATGTCGACGAGATACATTACAGCATTCATGCAATTTTCTTTTGATAAAAACGGAGGTTCTCCTTCGCTCACTTCGTCTCTTCTTTCTTTTCTTTGTGTGAATGACCTCGGCATTGCCATTTTAACTTTGCTACATTTTCGTACATGATGCGGTGCGATGTATTCCTATCCATTCCATTCTCCAACAAACCCATTCTTTTTGTGCAGTCTGCTGGGTCAAAATATAAAAAATTGAGAGGAGTATCAAATTAAATCAATTAAATTTCCCTTTTTTCCTCTCTCTTTATTAAAACTCACTCACTCACTTGATGCATGCATTTGGACGGCATCTTGAACTGAGCACTTAACGACTCCATTCTATTTTTGCTTGCATTTGCAAAAGATAAGATTGTCAAAATGAAATTGGTAGTAATATTCTTTTTTGTAATTATATTTATACGATACATTTTGAACTTATCCACGCCAATTTTCATTATCTTCTGGACTTGTTTTATAACTTTATTTTTTGCCATGTCAAGTCATGTCAAGTCTTGAAGAACGTTCGTGACCTTTTGTTTCTTCGGAGCAGCAGTGGAATTGAAATGAGAGGATGTTAATTAATAATTTCTATCGGTGATAATTTTTATGATGCATTTGCACTTTTCTGCATCATCATCATCAAAGTGCTTATCAGTATCAATGGGTTATCATGATTGGAGAAGAGCAACTAAAAAAATACAGTGTTGCTTAAATTAGCCTTTTTCTCTTTCTCTCAAGGTAATGTTAAGAAAGAGTGAGGTTCAAAGAGTTTCACGATAATCATTTCATTATCATAAATAACCAATCAACTCATCCTTCTTCTTTTCAACTTCTTTTTTCTCGCAACTCCATTTTCTCAATTAGTTTCTTCTCGTGATGATGATGAAACTGAAATTATGGTGCAATAATGCATATTAATGAAACAAGGTTATAGACTCATTGCAATGAGAGAAGAGAACCATTTTGACTTATC
The DNA here is from genome assembly GCA_021029165.1 of Cyphoderus albinus. NCBI lineage: Eukaryota > Metazoa > Arthropoda > Collembola > Entomobryomorpha > Paronellidae > Cyphoderus > Cyphoderus albinus. The sequence goes on from VYYJ01000201.1 coordinate 56,546, forward strand.
GAATGAAATTAGGGATGATGGTGATGTGGCCAAGTGAATGTTTGCGTGTGGACATAAAAAGGAAAATTGTAACCTGTTTCGTCTGAATCACGAATTTTAAAATGCATTAGCTCAGCATTTGTTTCGTTGCACTCTGCTCTCTTACATTTAGTTGGACGAACGGAAGAAGTCCCGATAAAAGATAAAATTAGCAAAAAATTAAACCTGTCGTGTCTAACGTTGCGAATGTAACGTTACGTGGCAAAAAATTAGAAGGACAGAATTTTAAACAAAGTCACTTGCTTTTTTCCAATTAGGAACTTTTTTTTTATATATTTCGTTCTCATTAATTGAAGCTGCTGTCTCGACTTCATCCTAATTTTACGTTTGATTCATCAGTTTTAATGATGATAAGCTCTTTTGTTTGTTACACGGGATTAACGGTTGATTGTTCATTTAGAAAAAAATGTACACTTCAGACAAACCTTTCAATTTTTCTTCCTACTTTACTAATAAATAAAAATAACTAGAATAATTTTAAATATTCCTGTGCGTGTGTGCATTTGTACAATGCATTTGTAGAGCCAATTATTTTTTGATAAAAATCTGGACACATTTTTCATGAGTTTCCTCACTTTAGAATAAATGTCGCATTTTCCTCGTCTCTGATTGACACAATTGCAACTTTTATTTTCTAAATGAATCAGATACGTAATATAACGCTAGTCAATGTACATACAGAGAGCGAATGGTTAATTGCTAATTATCTTCAAATAGAACGCTAGACATCTATTTAGCAGTACATTATGATAATTTGTGTCGCATACAGCGTACAGTCACAAGTTGTAACTAAACTAGGATTAGGATCTCTACTCCACGTATAAAGCTAGTGCGTGCAACATTTTTAGTATAGCAATAGCTATAATCACTTTGACTCTGACTTGAGCGTTATTGTTTTTTATTCAACCGAGTCAAATCATTCTTCCATTCAATTCCAGCCCACTCCATTGAAACAAAACTGCGCTCATGTTCATTCATACTGCGTAGCATGCCAAAAGCGCACGTCGCCTCCAGCCAAGAAAGATGACCGTGAGGCTGGAAAAATTATGCAAATTGCAAGAAGATATGAAATGGTCACATCAATCACACTCTTATTTTTTTAGGAATCGCAAATCACATCACTTTTATTTTACACTCTTTTTGTGTGTCACTCACTATTTTCTGGAGAACTCGCTCATTTTCATTTCATCAGTGACATGAATTACGTTGGATGGAATTTAGGATGCATTAGCTTTGCTTATCGTTTCCAATTTTTACATGGACACAAAGTATGGCCCGAATGCGAGCTTAACATGACTAGTGATGTGATGATGCTCTTCTCATGCTTCACTTCATTTTCATTTAGTTTAGCAGTACATGTTGAAAAAGGAATTAGCGATGCTTTCGATTCAAGAGCTGTGCTCCTGCGAAATGAGCAAATTTCCACTGAGATCTCACAAACCCCACATTGCTTTAATAAAATACTTAAAAATGTGTGACGGCTCGATGGAACGCTCCATATTGCACCGTGGCGTGTGTCGGAGCTGAGCTGCTCTATTTTTTTGCTTCATGTCCATGTCCATGTCCATCCACATTACTTATGCAAATTGTTAAATTCATGTCACGGCACGAGCAAAGCAAAGCAAAAGACTGCCTGAGAAAAAATCTGCAAACGCTCACATTCATGGTGTTGTCTGTTGTGTAACATTTTATTGTGTTTTTGGATGTGGATCAGTTTTTAAGTGAAGACGTGCTCGAAACGTGTACATAATAAAATAATATTTTTAGTAAGAAAAAAACCTTTTGATATTTCATTTTTTTTGTGTTTTTGTACGTGGACACGTGAAGCAAGGAAGATTTCATACATTTTGGCGGTTGGTGGTTCAAAGTCGGCGTTTTTAGTTAGGCTGGGGGAAAAGTGCTTTTGCATATTTTATAATATTCTGTGAGTTCGAGTCCTAAATAAAAAAAGAATCCCAAGTGAAAGATAGTTTTTGCCGGGGAAAGTAAGGAAAGGAAATGTAATAAATATTTTAAAAGGGCCATAAACAACAAACAGGAGAAAGCAGATGATATTTTCTTTTTTTGAGAATAAACTCAGACATATGTAGAAAAGGGAGAAAAAAGTTTCCACGTTTTACTTGCATGCATCCCATCATTGTCAACAATAAAAAGGAATGTGTTTACTTTACATTAGTAACATTTCAGTTGAGTTGAGTCTGTCTTAACTTACAGAGTCTGGGTTTACAGAGTAGAGTGCAGTAGCGGCAACAGTAGCAGCAGAGGCAGTGGCAGCGAGCGGCTTACTTTCTTTTGTGTGTTGGTTTAGTTATTATATGGTAAAAATGTAAATCAGCTTAAGTGAGTAAGAAGAGAACTCTTTTAAAACTTTTTCCCGTCTCAAGTTTTTTTTCCTTCTTCTTTTTTTACTCTTCAACTTTTTTGTCTTCATTTTTCGCTTTTTTTGCTCCAATCTCTAGAAAACAAAGGAAAAGTTGAAGAAGTGTGCTATTTAAGTAGTTGTGTTCAACCAGAGTTCTTGTTCTTGTATCCGCCGCCACTACTGTTACCGACCGGCTTTCTTTTTCTTGTTCCGTTTTGAGTTTTGAGACGTGTGCGCATTTTTATGAGTGTCGAGAGATTCAAGTTGAGTCTCCCACCGGAAGGAAGGGAGAAAATGTAGAGGAAAAAATGAGAGCAGATTGCGAACTGAACAAACATAACATCTTTTACTCTTTAACTGTGAGAAAGTGGAACTAAATGGAAAAAATTGTGAATAAAATGGGAAAAGATTTTGTAAAAAAATATTCTGCACTTTTACCTTTAGAGAAATGGTGATGAATGAAGATGAAGGTTGAAATGAGATGAAAACTTTTTTTCCCTTTGAATTGATTCATTTTGTGATATTTGCGCATAAATAAGTAAATCAGTAAACGGAGTTGACTGTATTTTCTATTTGCTAAACTTTTCGACTATAACAAGTTTCAAGTTTTTTACCTTTGCTGTTGACATTACAATAAATTATATTGTATCCTATTTGCTTTTCATCTTCCCATTTAGTTTGTATTCGTGTGTGTGTTGTGTGTTTGTGGATTTTATCATTGTCTGATCTGTTTGGTTTCTATTTGTACACACATTTTTTACTTTGTTTAAACACAGTTCGCTACTCAAATTTGTTCCAAAAACGAAGCATATTTACTCTTCCCGTCTCATTTTGTCTCGTCTTTGTTATTCAGTTTTGTGAGTTTCTCACCATATACCTACACACACATGCATCCGTTCTCTTACAACTCGGCTCGATATTTATTATTCTATTTACTTGCACGTATTTCCGATTCCGATCGCGGTTCTGTAAAGTAAAAATAAATATTTTCCTATTGTTTGCAAGACACACATATTTTTTAATATATTTTGATGAAAAACATGATTTTGCTTTCACTGTAACCAGTTCGGGAAAGCATTTAACATAAAATTTGTATAATTGACTTAATTTGAAAGCGACGTTATGAATAAAATCATTTGACGGACAATCTCAATCTCATTAATGGAAAATAACGGTCAAATGTTGTCTCAACTGTCTCAAGGGCTATATGACGATGCTTGAAGTTGAGATTAGATTCTCTGCTGATTGGGCTGCGCTGCGTCGTTGTGTTTGTTATGCAAAATAAGTATCTACCTATTCAAATTAAGTAAATTGACATGAAAACATCTTTCTAGGCAAAGAGTAAAAACGGTTGATTTGAACGAAGGCAGAGACTCCGAAGAGAGTAGGTATTAAAATAAAAATAGAATTTTTTAGCCAGGGCAAGGAAAAAATTTGAAAGGAAAAGGAAGACTTTTCTTGAAGAAGAGGAAAAGAAACGTAATTGAGTTGGGAAGAGTGAGAGATGACAAGAATAAATTTCATTTACACACGAAGAGATACAAACAGAGTGAGAGAGTCAAACCGAAACCGCAGCCACAAGAAGACGCACATCAATGGAGACAGACACAGAGAAAACTGTCTCCATTTAATTTGCGTATAAAGTATAAAATTAAATGAGTATCCATCCACCAACCAATTCAATTGATGAACTGGGTGAGCGAACACAACAATTTGGTTCGAAGCACTCACTCAGTTTGTACCAGTCAGTCAGGCAAACTCATTTTCATTCATTTCATTTTCTACAATGCTTTCTTCTACTTTTACTGCTCCATTTTATTTTCATTCGTCCATCAGTTGATTATTATTGGGGGAAAATGCCTCTGTTAAATTTGTTCCAATGTTGTTCCATGTTGTGTCTATCTCCTTTGCTCTTCTTGACTGTCTTGTAGATTTTTGTGACTGTCACAGGAAAAGTGGTTTAATTTTATTACACACACAAAATATAGATACATGCGACCACATTTTCATTATATGCAAGGAACAGACAGCAGAAAAAGAAACATTTTCATATTATTATCTCTCCAGTCATGTACGTCCTTCTTTTTTTCCTTCCTCCGCTTTATTACGAAGAAAGAAAGCCATTTTTTGTGTTTCCTCAACTTTCTCCAAAAAAATTGACATTATCTCTTGAACGAACCAACTCAATTTTTTTCTCCCGGAAGCTCATCGCAAAAGGGAAGGGGAAAAGAGAAAGCTGTAGTATTTGCCTCTGTCTGCTCTTTTCCACTCTACCATTTTTACACTTGGTTTGGACCAAGAATTTTATATTTTTATTTTCCTTCGTCAATAAAAAGTGCGTACGTTTATTTGTTGTGTAAAAAGTAAGTTGGGTTAAGCTGGTGCCAAAAAAATTTATTGCGCTCTTTTTTCCTCTGTTTCTTACTCAAGAAAAAAGTTTAATTTGACGGTTTATTTCATGCTCGTCTGGAAAATCCCTAGAAAATAAAAATTGCTCCTGTCCCTGGAATGTGATGTGATCATGATCATGAGAAAGGAAGGAAAAGTTTGTTTTAAGTTTAACCAACCAAATGAACCGTTTCGGCTGCTGTCTAAGTCTGAAACCACAGACCTGAAGGTCTAACGCAAAGAAAAATATTTCTTCAAAAATTGGCTATAATAAAATTTCCATGTTGATCAGATCGGATCATAGTGTAAACCCTTCCGGGCAGAGATGCATCTTCACAAGCGATTTGTTGTAATAATTTCCTTCGGGTATAAAAACATTTCTATTTTCCGATGGAAAAGTTTCTTTAAAAAATAACCACGGGGCTTAGAAAACACTCACTTTCACATCTATCTCACTCCATGACTTTCTTCTATCGATTTCCGGATCTTGGAAGATGAACATGATAGTGATAAAATGTACAGTGAAACTGGCTCTAATCACTCATTTTCAGTTAAGTGGACGTTTATTCCATTATGATTATTATGACGACGACGCTCATAATGATTCATGAACATCAAGCTCACGATAAGTAATATATGAAGTGAGTGACGGAAACTAATTTGGAAGCTTATCGCCACACTCTGTTCGTCTTCATACTCACGGAGAAGATCCATTTTCGAGGAAACCGGAAGTGCTCAAAGAGTTGGCACCTAAAATAATAATCAATCCGTATAGAGCTGAGCAAGCCGTTTAATAATGAGAATGGGAAAAGATGGTCGTGAAAAGCAGGCATTTTGTGAATGAATGAGGCGATAAAAAGAATAAAAGTGGAGACTTGCATTACGTATGGCATAAGAGCGACAAACGACGATTCTCTTGATGGTTGGTAATGATGATGATGATGACGATGACAGCTTAATGCAATATTTATCTTTTTTCATAAAACTCCAGCCGTGGTGTTATGAAAGAATTCTTTTCTAGCCGACGGTTTGTGTGTGTGTCAGTGTCTCATGTGTGCATTTTATTTTGGAAAGGGTTTTTCCTTCTTTGTCTCCTTTTCTATAAAGAAAGAAAGGCTTAAATTGGAAAATCGTGTTCTTTTCTTCTTGTGCACAACTTCTCAGTTTCGCATTGCTTATGTACATGAAGACTGAAAGTGAATTGAGCAGAGCATAGCACAACAAAATTCTTGGTGAGACACGACACAGGAAAATGTAAAAAGGAAGGGAAAGAGATTTTCTCCACTTTGCCATAATTTCTCCACATACACGCTTATGGTCTGACGACACACACAGCAAAGCGCACCCAAAAGGGCGAAGAAAAGAGCAATGTGAATATAATAATGCAATGTGGGCAATAAATATTACCATTTTCATTTTTATTACTCCACTCCACCACACACCAACAAACGAAGCAACGCTGAAAAGAGGCTTTAATGTAGGTTTCGTAGGGAAACATTGTGACCATCATCATCATATAATGCATGTAATAATCTGCAATATCATTTTTATTTGAGCACCACTCGCTCGTTCACTTAAAAGTAATTTTTTGGAGCAGGCAGGATAAATAGGTAAATAAGTAAATAAATGAAAATCAGAGATGTCTCATCCTTTCAATACCCATGTACAAAACTGGCAAATATTTTATATTTACATTACATTGTTGCATCAGTCCGATAAATATTGTTTTGTTCAAGATGGAATAAACCGGCAAATTCCATTTTATTCCAGACTTGTCAATTTTTCATTCCCAACCAACTCTGCTAAAGATTCTTGGTAGAGTAAGTGAACCATATTTTTTGTGTTCATTAAAAGATTGACTTGAACTAGACTTCGTAGTAGCAGAGTGGAGGATGTAAGAAGAGCCTGAGTGAAGCAATATTGTTACAAAAATATGAACAACGAACGGCTAAAAAGCAAGGTTAATTTAATCAAAAAGACTTTATTCGACTCGGGTTGACTCAACTCACCACATCCAACATCTCAGCTCAACTCTTTTTATATGAACCCACTTTCAGTTTAATTTCGCAATGCATTTTCTATGCTATTACCTTACCATCGCGTATTATTTTTTATTATTGCTACTACGTCTTGCTTTTACTCATACCGCAAATCCTCTTTCCCAGTAAAAAACAACATTTTTATGGATACACTTTAACTTTAATATTGTTACGACATGACGGAGAAACCATAACCCTGAAAATCCCCCAAAAATTGCCCGTTCACCACTTTTCTTTTTTCTCTGAAAAGAAAATCCCGTTTTTAATGGTTATCTCCTCAGATGTTCCATAAACAACGACTCCACTTCCACCTTGACTTGTACAATGGGCACGATAACATTTTTATGGCCACGATCTTTATTATTATGACATCATGTCAATTACCCATTGCATTACCCAAATGCTTATCTTCAACCAGGTCTCAGTCTCGGTTCAGTCAGCTCAGTCAACTATGGCAAAAGCTTCGCCACAGAAATAATAAACAAATAAAGCTGTTATTGTAGCCGTAAAGTGTGTCCATGAACTATATTGTTGGTTGTTAGAGACTAGAAGCATTTTAAAGGCTTATCTCCAGAAAAAATATTTTCACACAGCGAAAAGTCACAGCTTCATAAATAGAGGCACAGCACTCTTCTTGCGACTTACAAGAAAGTGTGTGTGCTGATGAGGAAATTGCTGGGATTATCTTGATGGACTCGCTTTAGGAAGAACACAATATTTTATAAATAACAGTGATTCCAACTTTGCATGATAAGCTCAAAAGATAAGACGAAGGCAATATATGGCAAGAAGGGAAATGAAAATGAATTATGACACCATCGCCATTATACTTGACTTGACACATCAATCGCAATTTGCTTATCAGCATAAAATTTATAGGGGCATTTTGAAAACGGCTTATCGTCAATGATGTACATACTACATATACACACACAAATCTCAGAATCTTACTTCTACAGCCTGGGTTTATAATCGGGAATCTTCAAACTGCATTATATATTAATTAGTCGGAAGAGCGGATTTTTTGTCTCGTTATCGTTTCACTGGCACAGAACAGGAACCTTTCAAATAAGAAACATGAGAAGTCACTTTGACTTTTTAGTCGTACGTAGGCGCGTCTTAGCCTCCGTTTCCACCTCCACCTCCCAAACTCGATTTTTTTTCACATTAAAACTGTTTAATGTTTTAAAAGCATGTTTCCACTTAAAGGATTTCATGCATAAAAATACATGAAAATAACTCAATAATGGGAGCAAGGAGCACGCGTAATTTTTTCGTACGACGCAAGATGCAGAGCAAAAATATTTTAAAATGCATCCATTTTTAGTTTTTATCTTTACCGTAATGTTTTACGAGAATGCCCACGACACACGGAATTAAGAAGAAGGGCATGTGAATCAGTACAATGTAAAACTAAAATATCATCATCACCCCAAAAAAGTTTGAAAATGTGCAACAATAAAGTCATTATTACCATTATTTACAAACCTTACTTAGGCACGGTGGGTTAGTCATCACATCATCACAGGTTAAGTTGAGACTCGTATGATAACCACCTGCCTAATTAGCATAATCATTTTTGTATTTCGTATATGTGTAAGTGCTTTAATACAACTTTTGGCGATGATGAGGTGAGATGAGGGATGATTTCAAATAAAAAGGGGAAAATCGAAAGTGGTGAGGTTATTCTGCCCAGTAATATAATATGTGATTTGCTTTGGTTAGAGGTGCACAATAATTTTTCTGCTTTTTAAGAGATACCCCTTTGCTATATGTGTTTATCCTTGTCAATAATTTTTGAAATAGTCATAATTTAGCAAAATCATAGTCTCTGACAGAGAATGTCATGACCTAATAAATAAAGTTAAAACAGAGAAGCACAGGAAGAATTGCATCTACACAGTTCATGCATGCGAAACAACAAAAATTACAAGACGAGTCTTATCTAAGGACAAATTGTAAAAAATTTCCCTTCTTAACTCGTAGGTAATTGTAATTAATAAAGTTACAAACTCTTCTTTGTAGTTTTTCTGTTTCATGATGGTATGGGCTCAGCTATCTTGTTATTCATTCATGGTAAAGGAGGTTTATATTATTTTGGTAAATGCATGATAAAGTGAGGCAGCCATAAAAGTTTATTCGTAGGCTTTTGTCTTGTTTTTGTAAAAATCGCATCGCATCACAAATTCTGTACAAAGTAATGATTCATCATTAAAAAGAATTAACGATTAACGAATGAACGACGGTTTGAAGAAAGAAAAATACTTGACTTACTTAAGTAAGCCGGGAATTTTTATTTATGGGCCAACCACGATAAGCTGAGGGAGATTGAGAAAAACACGATTTTTCATGTCGAATAAAAAACTTGCACAATTTTAGTTTTCTTGTACAATTCATCGAGGCTCAGTCTCGCATAAACCTATGTACTGTGCTCAGTGTTTAAAAATCTTGTTGACTCGTTTCATTCATCAGAGAAACTAAAATTAACTTTTGTGACCATATTTTTTTTTGTTTCGTGTTGACAGGATGCAGGAGGAGCGACGCTGTGATAGATGAAGTGGAAGGAACGCATGGGCCTTGCCCTTTCGGGGGCATTGATAGGCCTAACACTTTTACTCATTGTCGATGTCCATTATCGGATGAATGGTGATGGCTTTGGCAGAGTGGCCACTTCCGGTGCAGCTGGAGGCGGTGCCAGTGTGGCAGACAATCAGGGAGTTGGAGGTGCATCGGCACAGGTTGGAGCTGGGGGTTCGGGAGGTGCGGCTGGAGGTGCTGGAGGTGGTGCTAGTGGAGGTGCAGTTGGAGTAGTTGGAGGAGACACGGCAGAGAACCAGTATGCCAATAGTAAATTATCCGCTGCCAAAGAAGTCATTCGGCAGCAGCATCCTCGTGATAGTACAATCGTTCATAGTAAAGTCCAGTACGCCCAGCCCAGCAACATCAGCCAAATCCTTAATAATAATAAGAATAATTATAACAAGTAAGTCCGTTAACTTTATTTTATCATTTTTCTACATACATCATTTCACACGTTGCATATTTTTTAATAATTGAGTGAAATTTTTGACAGTGACCAGTAATTTACAACTTGTTAACCAGTTAATTAGTCAAAATATTCAAGAGAAAAAGCTTATTTACAACTTATTCATTGTCGCAGAAAATGACAGGTGGCAACTTATCAAAAATAGATAAGCCATGCATCTCTTTCCGATAAGCCTCCACACGCGAAAATTAAAGTGTCAGTGGTGCCATGTGTCTATAATTATTAAATATTTATGGCTTTCTATTGCTTCAACTCATGGAGCAACAAAAGACTCACGTTAATTATTCACTACAATAAGTGATAATGAAACTGTATGCATAAGTGGGCACACGCGTTTGAGCATGACATTAGTTGAAAAATTGTGTATTTACGTAGCAGCAAGAAATTTGACTCTGTCTGAGTCACTCATCTCAACACTTTCAAACCCAAGTCAACAAGTCAAAAAAATTATTTACATTTGGCAAATCGTGGCACCGCTGCTGCGGTCACAGTCACACACACAAGTCACTAAAGTGAGCTCTTCGTACTCACGATAAGGCAAAGAGACACACTGACACTGACCACAAACAACAGATTTTTTCCACACACAGCGTGATTCTTGTGATGATGACATGACGAAAAGAAAAACTGAGAATGTTTAAATAAGGCATCACAACGAGCAAAGTAATGATAGCCTGAGGGCAGTTGATGAGCATAAAAAATCATGATGAAATGATTATTTAGAAAGAAAAGAGACAAAATGAATTATTGCCCACGTTTTGTTTCGTTTTTTTCTTGTTCACATGTTTACTTTGACACACAAAAAAAGAAAATAAAAAAATGCACACTGCGACTGCACCTTGCAATTTGCAAACGTTACGGGCCATTTGCTACAGAATGATAAGCATATTTTGTCCTAGTGAAATCGAAGGTGTTTCATAATGGAAGAATGACACGATAAGCCATAGATAAGCTACATGAGGTTGCATAATATACCACAGAGTTAATTAAAGTTAAATCCTACATAAACATGTGCAATTTGTCTTCTTGTGTTATTTAGGAACTTAAACAAGCCAAAGAAGTCGTTAAGTAGCAAACTAGGAGGTGATATTGAAAAGGCGCGGCAGGACGCGGAGAGCAACGCAGCAAACGAGATAGAGCCTCACCTGCCTCCACTGGATCGCTACGAGGACCTGCAGGCAATGCTGGATCCCAAAGGGAAGGGCTATGTGATTCTCGACGGGGTCGAGCGGGACAATCCCACCATTGCCGAAGTTCTAAGAATTGAGACTGAGTAAGTTTTTCTGTTTTAGCTAAGCAGCTCATTTTATATGCACTTACTAATCATTGCCATAGTCAATATCATCTCATCATCATCATCATCATCAACAACATCGTACAATAGTCATCATTTTCACCACAAAAGGACCATGATCGTAGCCATTAACATTTTTGTTGTTCCTTTTTAATGGATATCTGGGGAGCCTTTTACTTACAAGTGAAAGCTTATCATCGTTGCTTTTATTTTTCCTTTGTGGTCCATGACTCATGAGTCACGACAAAGATAAAAATGGTTATCAATGGGCACCAACACAAAGAGCAGTTCTCTGAGCATCCCATTAACTTAAAACATTTTCTCCATCTTTTTTAATCCCTTTGTTTTGTCTCTTTCTTCTTCTCTAAACAATAAAAACTGAAAGGGTTAAGTGGGACAGTCCGTCCACAATAATAATAATAATATTTTACGAAATAAATGACCAGCTCGATTTTTTTTCTCCGGGGTCCCATAATAATAAAAATAGCTCCAGTTAAGTTAAGATTAGTTTATGAGATTCATAGTTCATTCATAGCATTCGTGGTGGTATACGATGCAATAATAATGGCAATAAAGGGGCAATATTTTTGAAGGAATTAAATCTTTTATTTTGGTGTCCTCGACATTCATTGTTGTGACTGCCCTCGATTCAATGTATACTCTCTCCTTTAGAATTGTGCTCACATTCTTGTAATTAATGATCAAATAAAAGATTTTTGTCTTTTTGGCTTTCTCTCTGAACATAAAACTTATGTACAATGTATAGGTAGTATAAACTGTAAAAATATGAGCACACTTCAGCCAGGAGAAATATAATTCCGTTTTGTTAAAGTGAGCTCGGTCGTCCGTGATCATTAAATTGTTGCAAGCTTAACATTATTTCTGTGTCAAGTGCAATTCAAGTGAAGCATCATCTTATTATCGCATCGGTACTAACTACACTGTTCCCTTGTATCTCTGTGAAGGATGCAACTTTTTATTGTGGAGGATCGGAAGTGAAGGAAATGTGAAAGGTGGTGGTTGTGGTGGTGGTGTTGGTGGTGGTAGGGTGGAGGTGAAGTGAAATTCCTCAAGAGTCACTCCAAAAACCCTCCAGAACTCCACCATCATCAGTTTTTTTTGTTAAAAATGGCAGTTGGCAACAGAACAGTGAGAAAAAGAGGAAGATACTAAGCATAAGCATCAAATATGATGTTACAATTTTTTGTCTCCACTTTCACTTCTTTTATCTTTTTATCATCTTTTTGCTTCTTCATGTGACAATTTCTTGGCAAAGCCTTCAACTCCAGTATGCATTATTCATTGAGTGAGATCAAAAAAGGAAAAACCACAAAAGGGAAAAGATGATACTCAATAAATGACATTCTTTTTATGATTGTCACAATGCCTCACAAAAGAAAGTATAAAAATGTCACTTTTTTGTTTCGACGTAGGTTTTTCTTTTTCTGCTTTTTTACTTTCTCCGTATAACGTAGCAAGATGCTTATCAAAAGATAAACTGAAATTGCAAAAAGACATCCTGAGTAAACCACGGAGAGAAAAATTCTTTGTTGGTTTTTTTCTCTTTTGATTGCGTGACGCGTCAATTTGTACACAATTGTGAAATTCTTGAATCGTTCATTATCATGTTCATTGTGTTTTTCATTGTGGAATTTTAATTTGAAGACAAAAGAGATTTTTCTTTGTTAATATTCAACAAAAAGGAATGAGTTTTTTGTTACACCGGAACATTCCTCCTATAAAGCCAGTTTTTCATTTTTTCACTTTCCTTATGTTAGACGTTTTAACGGCTTGGCTTTACAGTGTCATGCTAAAGTGAATCACGTTGTGTCAAGTTAACTGGAGCAAAAGAAAAGAAATAGACCTGACTCCAGTTTGAAAATGGTTTACTTTTAAGATAAACGAGAAAATTATGGAAAACGGAGAAGAGAAAGTCAATAAATTCAATTACTTTTGCGGATTTCCTTGCATGACCGTATGACCCCGTTGGTTTTTTGAATATTGATTGATGAATACAAGACATTAAAACTTGTTCGGCGCAGTATCCTCATTCCCCATTCCCAATGACGTCCACTGAAATTTTGTAAGCCGCGTTACTAAATGACAGGGTGAAGGATAGGATAGGAAGACAGAAATTGAATTATTGAATTTTCTCGTCTTCTTCACTCTTGAAAAAAGTGGAAAATTGAGCCAATTTCATTCGATATTCCGCTTGCGTGTGCTGCTTGCTCGACGCCGGTTTCTCTCCTCTTAAATGTAATTAATTACTATTTGCTATGCAGCCAGCCAGGAGATGAGATGAGACGTGGGCGGATCTGTAACAACATGAATTTTGCCGGATTTTACCATTTTGGCCATCGATAAATTGATTTTAGGATTGATGAAAAAATGTGAAAGTTTAAAATTGAACTGTTCAAAATTTGAAATAAAAAAGTCAAAATTGATGCATACACTATGCTAATATGCAATGCTTCTAGACATTTTCCGTTGAATTTTCTTTATCTCCAAATACGGACACGGAATTTTTTTCCAAAGTGGAAAAATACCTTATCGCATCACACTATGCGATTTCGTTCGGTCGTTTAGGAGTGTGGGACGAAACGAGTTGAAAAAAGTGGATTTTTTTAAGAAAACGTTTTACTCCATTTTCTTTAATACGGGATGGGCCTATACAAGAGGAACAACTAATCTTGTCCATGTCTCTCGTCTTTCTTTCACTTTCACTTTTCTGAGAGAAAGTCGATCTTGTGAAGTGCATGAACAGTGTTTTGAGGAAGCCCGGAGAAAGCATTGCAGAGCAAATAAGCTTGTCTATGCAAAAGTTTTTTATCCGGATTCCGGAAACTTGCTTGTTTTGCTTGTTTGATTTTCTCCACTCGCTTTCACTTCACTCCTCTCCCTCCAAAAAAATTCTTTCTCTTCTTTTCTAAAGTTCGTTGACTTTCACTCTGCACATTCATCTTTCTCCTTTCTTCACTTCCGGCAACGAAATTGTAGAAATAAATAAACAAAAATAAAAACAAATGAGACAAAAGTGAGACAAGTTTAAAAACCACTTGTGTGTTCAACCCTGAAATTAAAACCCGGTGGAATGAAAACAAAAAACGAAAGGATCTGAGATGAATTTTGTGTGACTGAGTCTAGGGTGGATGTTGCTCCACGTTGTTTCGTTAGACGTCGAGCAGAGGTAAAATAAAATGAGACATAAATTTTTTAATGTGTTCGTACGTAACCGAAAACCCCAGCCATCACATCACATCACCGCTCCACTTTACCGGACCACTTTAGGCTTAAGCTAATCTTATCCGGGAAATGGTGATGGTGACAAAACACAGCAAGAGAACGTAGCTATGTACATGACGTGACGGGGAGAGATAAGCGACAAAGGGAAGGAAAATGGAGCGCGTGTGTTGACAACCCTTGTTATGTATGTTAGGTTGTTACTACACGTATTAAAAAATTTATGGGTCCGTAACGTAATATAATTTTGTTTCGCACATCCACATCACATCGTCATCATGACGGTCATGAGAATGAAAATGAGTGTCATGTGGTCCACCGCAACTGCCACCGGTGCTGCATTGCCGCCGCCGCTGCATGTGTGGTCTGCTGGTCTCATTCTTTCATGGTAATTTAATGAAATGACAGGCGAAAACGCAAAGTGCCACAGCCACGAATTTCCAGAGTCCTGACTTTCTGTCTGATCCCTGTTCTTTTGGTGCACGGGCATTAATTAAGTCTGGATAAAGGGGGAAAATGAATGAATAAACAAAATCTACAATTTTTTTTTGTCCACGTCTTTCCACTGTCACTGCCATGTCACCATTCGCCAACAAAACTGGCTAAGGTAAACTTTTTCTTTCTTGATAAGAAGCGACAAGATAAGCAAAGTCGAACGAGACAAAGCAAAAAAGAGGAAAAGGACCACAACTTAAATGACCAAAGTGACCAGTTTCCTTTCACTTTTTTGAGACACTTGAGAAAAAAGTTTGTCTCCGCCATTGTGCCTGGCAGGGTACTATACGCTCAAAGTACGTACAATACACTCCGTATTCCGTTCCACCATGTTTTATTTATCTACTCATTTTCCTCTTTATCTTCGACTGGACACATACATTATTACGTATACATGAAAACTTTTGTTGCTGTCCCGAGAAGCTGCCTTGTTCGCAGAAAATGAAAGCGGAGAATTTCTAGTCCTGAACAAATTGAAGTGAACGAAAGTGACGGGTAGACCTTAAGTTTGCTTCTGTATCCGTGTAGGTGGTAGTAAACTATAAACATAACGTGTAACTGTGTAATATATAATTTCTGGACGCAGTGGACACAACAGAATAGGCATGTGGGCAAACACGGCCCGTGTCAACTTCATCTCATAATAATGTCACACTGAAACTTTCTCGTTACTTTAAGTTTAACTTTCCTCCATGCAAGAAGAACTTTGCATCTAATGTAAGCATACATAAGCATATTTTAGAAGCTTTCTCTGCTTTCTTCCTATGAAGAATGGAATGGGAATGATGAGGGTTAGTTAAGTTACGTATTTCTACTTTCGCTAATTTATGGACACACTTTATTTAGACACACGGCAAACAACATCCGCTGCAGTGTTCAAACAGTTGTACATAACGTGTAATGTAATGCCAACAGATAGAAGAGGACGTAAGTTTTATTTATTTAAAAACTTATTTCTACCGGTAATTTCACTGGCTTGCTAAGAAAGAGCGAAATTAGTAGCCACTTATTACTACATAATGATTTATTATACAATAATGGCTAATCGTAAGTCATTTTGTGTCATCTTCATTGTAGATAAAAGATGAAAGACATTTTTAATCAGACCTCATTTCTTTCAGTTCCACTCCAAGCCCTAATCTCCATTGCGAAATAATCGCTTTTCTTTGATCTCGCCATCGATTGATAATCTCATGCCTTTGTTGTGTATCAAATACGACAATTACCGGTTCAATTCATTCTCAATATGGATTTTTTTATTATGAGCTAAATTACATCCCAAAATACTTTGATCATCTTAATAACTACCTGCTACAAATAATGAGTAATAAAAAGAAGAAAAATATTTCCCGGAAAGTAATTACCTTCATTTTTGCCCACATAAAGTTTTTCATCTACCTCATTTAGTGAGTGGAAAACTACTCGTACGTAATAATAACGTTAATACGGAACAACATTAAAGAAGCTGAAATTGAGATGATTATTTTCTGCGTGGAAAAATACCTATAAAAATAATTTCTTCCTTTTCATTGCGTACTTTCATCATGTCATTTGATTTGACCATTAACCATTCCAGATTACTTGATTACTTTTCTCATCTTATCCCACTCAAAGTAACCACATCTTATAGAAAGAGAAAGCAAGCAGAAGAAAGAAATGAAAGAACAGAGAAAACTGTTCTGGATCGATTTGACAATCTACAGACGTAGGTAATTTCTGGCTCATTTTCTCTTTCCTTCTTGAACAACGCTACTAACCAGTTGTCGCAACGGCAGCTGCTGCAGCCCCTCTGACAAAGCAAAAGTCTTTCGTCAGGAATGTATGATGTGACATTTTTTCCCGGAAAAAATTAAGGGGGTTTAATCAAGCATTCGGAAGAACAAAATAGAAAAACATCAAACGGCGAAAATTCATATTTAGTTACATACGTAAAGCCACACTATAAATAAGTTTTGAATTTCACCTTGATCAAATGGAAAATTGTTTCCACTTTTACTGTATTGTCCCATATGGAGTTTTTCGGTAAATTCCATTTTTGTCTGTATTTCCACCTTCTTTAAATAAGCACATCCCTGGTTTTTTTCTGTGTATTATTTTATGTAAGTATAATCGCAGGTTTACTTAGACACATTTCTCTAACTCTTTCTCTTACTCTTATTTATATGATTTCAATTTATTACTTGTTTATCTAGCCTCGAGCGGAGCACAAAAACTCACTCTCGAGTCTCAAGCTCAGTCTCTCTCGAATGCTACATACATCTGGTAGTGGTGAACACAGAATCATGATCATGGACACATGTTTCTTTCTCTTTCTCTCTCTTCTGCTCTGCTCGCTCCCATTAAATCTTTTCTTCCTTTGTCCCCAAAGTCCTAAGTGTCTACGCTCTTGCTCTGTGTATGTGTCCCAAAATGAAAAGTCTCACTGAAATTACGAAAAATGTTGCTGAGTTTGACTTGAGTCGAGTCTACCGAGCGAGTGGAGTTAAACCAACTGCTTTTTGTATGCGTGGGCGGATGTGGATGGATTGAGAAAATCTATTTATTTCTTTGGCTCTTACGTTCGTTTCTCTGTTCATTACACCACGGAGACGCCAAGAGCTGAGCCACCCCGAGAGAGAGGAAGAGAAAAGATCTACGGGGAGGATCCTTATTTAATATTGACACACAGCGCTTTTCATTTCTCCTCTATGAGACAGAAATGATATGACAGGAAGGGAGAGAGAAAATCTTTCGTTTCATTTCATTTTTGTCATTGATTTCATATCTAATCATCTTCGCCTTCTCTTCGTAAACACTATCACCATATGGTGATGCATTTGCTTTGCGGTTGTGGTTATCATTGTCAACTGCTGGAACAAGAAACGCTACACACAAAACAAATGACAAATCAAAGGATCAATCAAAGGATTTTGAGTAGGGAAGAGTCGAAGAAAGAAAAGCTACAAACAAGAAAGTTTATTTGCTTTTTCTTTTACTTCGTCGTCATCTCGTTCTCAGTCCCTCCCACACATTCATAAAAAAGAAAAGTTTAAAAATAATCTCTCTTGCCTTCAAGAGTTTTGAGAGTACACGCAAGCAATGAACCTGTTCAAGAAATGAATGAAAACCCTTGTTTATTTTTTGGTACACATTTTATGGTTAACATAACTTCTGGTTCACATGATAAGCTTCAGTAGCAAGATAAGCTATGGATGGGGAAGGAAGAAGACACAGTTTTACTTTCCGTTTTTCTCCGCCCACACACCTAAACCTACATAGTTGCGTAAACAAAACGGTCTTTGGGATCATTGATCATGAATTTTGAGCCATCAGTTCAGTCAGGGTTACTCGCAAAGGCAAAGATCGTTCCTACTTTTTTAAAGAGCTTAAAAATGCGGAAATTTGGAAAAATTAACCGTTTTAGGGTTTCACTCTCGATTAAATTATTAATGTAAAGCAAGGAATTTAATTACTTTTGTACTTATTGACCTTTCGTTCTTTTCCGCTCTCCGATTTTCTACTTCCGATCGCTGCGCTGAGTGAGTCGAGTTCGAGTTCCTTGAAACAAAATCCCTTTTTCTTGTTTTACTCAATAATTTTTCGGTGTTTCACAGACACACTCTCACACAACAAAACACAACACATGGTTCGTTTCCTTTCGTTTTATTGACGCAATTCTTAAGAAGTAAGCAAGAACACAAAGGATTATCCCAAAATCCGAATCTCAGCTTTGGCTTTTTGTTCTTTGATACTGTACGTAATCAGAGTGCACATGTTTTCCTTTTGTTCTTGTACAGAGAATGAAAGAAGGTTATCAAATAAATGGCATTACACAGACGACAAAGTGGAAACAGAGGCTTTAAAACTTCTACTTACGTAACTCTTGTTGTCGTCGTCTTTTTTCATTTTGGTGATCCTTTTGGTTCAAACTGAAAAAACAGTCTCTTGTTGTTCCCCTTTGATTTTTGTGGTCTGATCTGATTCTTTCTTGGAACGGATTTTCCACCATCCACTCTTCCATTATTTTTTTATTTCGGCTTCTTGAAAATGAAACACAAGAAGGGAAAATGTTTTTTTTGTACTTTCTCAGTCACAATCGCAAAGCAAGGAAAAGCCAGTTTAATCCAATCATTCTTTGTCCGCTGTCCCTTTGAGCTCTTGGAAATTCCAGGCCATTCATACACTACGTGATTGCAAACCTGGGAATGTTAAATCTTAAAAATCAGTTATCTTGTCGTTTGCATTTTTATCATCGTAATCTTTTGCATTTACAAATATTTTAAGATTCATCAAAAAATGCCTAACATCTTTATGAACTGCTCCAAATTTTCAATTAAATGACAACCCACAGTCCTAGTCCTATAGCTCCGATTTCTATTTTCTTTTAGTTTGTCTCAGCTCCGCTGTTTTTCTGGTGAAGTAAGCAAAACCGTGAAATGAGGAAACAGTGGATTATCGCGAAAATAGAGGGGGAAAGTGATTTTTTCTGCGTAAAACGACGAAAGCGTGGATGTGTGGCTTTTGTCAAGTGGACAGATGGGATTTGGCGATTGGGAAGTAAAATGTACAACATAATAGTAGATAAGTACCTAAATGCCACTGCCTGAACTGAACAAAATTAACAAAATCTTTTATTTGGATAGGATGTTTGGGTCTGGATGTGTGTGAATGAGGAGATGAGAATCAATGTTGTAAATATGTGAACGTGAAACAATATTGTATGTGTAGCTTGAGTTGATTTTATTTTTGTTTCATGTGCTTCAATTTGACTTTATTGACTTCCGTTGCGAATCCACGACAGAGCAGAATGTCAATGTAATGCAATATAGGCTGAGGTTGCCAATTTTGAAAAAAATAGTTTGCTACATGGATGCGATATGGAGTGCGAATAAGCAAGAAAAGTAACGCATCAGCAACGCAAAAACTAAGAATGATAATTGATAAGCGACATACAAAAATGCATACGAATGATGAAAAAATCAGGAAAGAAAAATGATTTTTTTGTCGGATGGTAGCTTTTGGAAGATTTTCCTTGATTTTGAGTTCTAGCTTTTTCATTTCCTCATTTTGAATTTACATTTCTTGAATTCAACTTTAATGAATCTTTCTTTAGATTTGACTGAAGTGAAACGAATGAAGAACTGAAGAAAGAGTGAGACAAAAAAAGTTTCGCAAACTAATGATCATATTATGTATATATGTACCTAAGTATTATTATTTTTATGTGTGTGCACACCGCACACATATTATTATATTATTATTATTAGACATTATTACACATCGGAGTAAAGCAAAAGCGGAAAGAGTAAAAGTAAATTATTCCCCTAGGTCACATTGACTTCGTTTTCCCTTATCATCAATAAACTTTTTCTTTCTTCATTTTAAGACCCTGCGGATGAAAACGAAGGCATACACGACATGACCTCTTTGATTGTGATTTTGCGAATTCGTTTCTTTTCAATTCATGCCCAATGGCAAAGAAGCGAAATTTATGCTTATTACACATACGAGACGAGAAAGTTCAGACACCCCGAAAAAAGCTGGTAACAAATGATTTTTTCAACTAGGAAGCTACAACGTTACAGCAATGTTTTCTTATAATGAGATGCACATAGAAAATGAGATAAGCACAGTTACATCGTTCTTCATCACTCTTTACTTTGCTAAATGTGCGAGTGTGTGCATTTAATAGTTTCACAATAACAACTTAACCTTGTACTCTGTCTGCGTCATTAATAACTGCAACATAGCTGATCACGATGATACAGATACATAATATCTTGATAAACACCGAGACTGAACGGAGACTCGAGACTGAAATTAATCAAACAACGCAACGGCTTTCTTTTTTGCAAAATCTAATCTTTAAAAATCGGCAATGCGAATCAAAAGAAAAAACTACGAGTTACAAACTGTGTCCATGTTCGTATTGTTACTTACTACTATAAAACTATAAAATAATACTTTTACCTATGCGTTACATTATCATTCATGTAGTTGTGTGCCAGTGATACCGTTGATATTGATGCTGAGCTGATGCTCTATGCAGCTCAGTTCTTCTGAGTGAGTGTCTGCGCTAATTAATTGTTGCACTGCGGAAGAAATTTCTTGTTTCAAGTGCGAATTTTCTTGTTTCTCTCTTACAGAAAGACAAGAAAAAAAACAGAAAAGCTTTTCAGCTTTCGTTGAGGTGTTTAATAAAAAACGGCTTAACTTTTTAAACTGTCGGTTAAGCCGTTTTTCTTCTGTGCTTATCATCTGCAGATAGCCAGACAAGAAAACGGCTGTAGCAGTAAAACAGTAACATTATCTTTTTTTGCTCCGGTTTTAAATGACTCGTAATAATTTTTTTATCCTTGCACCATCATCAAACTCGTGTACTCTGTTTTAGCAAAGAAAGAAAGGGGCAGCGGTATTTATCACGTAATTGTATCGTATCATATCATGAACCGTGTACCACGTCCCATCTTACATTTATTTTTTACCACTTAACAGTCCTAATGATGATAAGATGATAGTTATTTTGTATTTTGGATTGGATTACGTATTCAGAAAATTCAGATTCGGATTAATGTTGCCTTCAATACTGCACTCCCATAATTATAGCTGTGAGTGAGTTGTTTTATGGAGGCAGAAGAAAGACACACACAGAGACACTACAACCGTAATACGATATCGTGAGAAGTTGAATCGTTAGCCGAACCAAAAATTGCGACAGGTACACTCCATTTGGAAAATGAGAAAAAAGCTTTAGTTTCAGTTTGCGGACAGGTTTTCCTCATTGTCTCAAAGGAACAGAAGACGGTTCCGTTTTAATTGGTAAACTTTATGATTATTATTTGCCTGCAACCATTGTTATTTTGATTTTCGCTAACAGCCATAAAGAATGAGTCCTAGCCATGGGCCATCGGTAATAACTATGATGTGATATCAACTCTGTTATTTTCTCGATTATCCGATTATTCCGATAAAAATGAAACTGCTACGGGATCGAATGAAAAAGTAATAAAAAAACTTTTTTTCTTTTATGTGAAGAATCAACGAAGTCAAGTAACTAAATAACTCTCAAAGGACGTCTGCACATTTTGATGATATATTTCACAGAGTTATTGACACGTTTGATCTTTATGGTCATAGTTTTTTTGTGATCGTTGCACTTTAGTTCTTGGGTGCTCAATGCAAACATCATCTTTTGGTTTTTCTTGAGATGAAAATATTTAATATTTTAGCCAAGCATGAGAAAAATATTCAATTCACGAATTAACAGACAATCATGACCACGGCAAAGCCATAAATTTCTAACTGACTTGACCTGATGACAAATAAATAATCAGTCAAAGGTAAACATGAGGTGGTAAATACCTACGGTTGTAGCGGTAGTGGTAAATAAATAATCAAATTCAACGGCAGGTCGTAAATTAAAAAGTCCCAATCAAAACAAAACGTTCTGAGGTAGTAGCCGTAAGGTACATGAGGATAAATTTTGCCTGGTTCATCGAGGTTTAGGTCAATGTGCAGGATTTTCATTTTCATTTTTTAATTGTGTGAGTGTGACTGCGTCTCCGGCTCGTTCCCGTTCTCAGTTCATTTGCACCAGCCTGCAGCGTGCAGCTACAATGAATCTTAGGTCATATTTTTAGTTACCTTCACAGGATATGCTGTGGCTCGTCTGTATGATACTAATCTGAAAAATGGGGAAAATCTACCATGCTGCGAAAATAATCATAATCATTAATACTATATAGCATGGTTTTTATTGGACTTTTCACACATTTTGCATAAAAAATATATATACACAATTTCATAGAATTCAGATTCATATATGTATATATTTTTATGACTTAAATTCTTTTTTAGCAAGGAATGATTTTGTAGCATCTAATAGGTTTCTTTTTTCTTTTTCTACGGGAAAAAGTAAAATTGCAAAAAAAAGGTGCGCACAATTGCGCAAAACAAGCTATTTAATTATAATTATGTTGCAATAAGTTGCAAAACATATCATTACTTTGCATTACAATAGAAGAATTAATTTGAATAGCAAATTTATACTTTTCCTGCAGACTCGTTTTTTCTTATTGCAGAAGTTGGAGAAATTCATATTTCATTTCACATTCCTCTCACAATATTTATTGTATGATGATGTTATCGATGATGATGATGATGATTAAGGATAAATCATAATGAACGAATTTAATGGAAGCACGCAGTGCATGTTCATACGATAGTATTAATGAAACGGTGCGATCTCCGGTGGAGGTAGAAACTGAGCCAGAGACCAGGGCAGCGACGCCTTTTTCCTGGCTCGGATGAATCTGATGACGCTCTCATAATATGGCTGTTACGATGATAAAGTGGAGCAATTAGTGGAGAGAGGGAAAATAATGAAAAATTGTTTTGGTGCGTGTTTTTTCGTACAGGAGTAGATCCAACTTAACTTCCTTTGAGCGCTTCCAACTTTTAATCCGTAAGCAGTCGTTGTACAGCGAAGATGACAAAATCCTTGATAACCTTCTTCAAGGAATGGCTTCCGAAGAGATTGTCCACATTGAGCAGAAGGAGGGCGGGACTCAACTCAAGCTTATCATGGATTTTGAGTCAAACGGACAAGCGATGTTTAAACCGATGAGGTAAAAATATACGTTTCTTTTTTTGTCTTAAATATGATATAAGACGTAATGAAATGAAACCATTAAAATAATAACTCATCTTGTTCTCTTCCTTCGTAAAGATTTCCTCGTGAACAAGAAACGCTTCCGAATCACTTTTACTTCACCGACTTTGAGCGTCACAACGCAGAAATCGCTGCATTTCACTTGGATCGTGTTCTAGGCTTCCGAAGGTAAGCAAAACCATACAAAAACTTGATACACAATCAAAAGGATAAATTAGGGGAAACTGGTGAAACTTACCATTTCCCAAAACCCAGAGACTTTGTGAGAAAGTTTTTGGGGCAAAGTGAAACACTTTCTTTGTCCAATTGCATAATAAATGCCTATTGTGAGACAATAATTACCACAAGTATGCAACATTTTCCTTTTCTGGACAAAATCGGTCAATTTCTAAAAAAAAAAACAAATTTTCCAGGGTCGGAAAAAACTACACATCCTTGTGTGAAATGTCATGTAGCGTACATACATAAATAAATTCCGTGCTCCAAATAAAATCTCATTTTCCCCGAGTCAAAATTTATTACTGAGAAAGAACGTAGCTGGTGTAATAGTTGTTCGAAACTAACGATGTTGACGATAATGATTTTTGTAGAGCTCCGCCGGTAACGGGAAGATTGCTCAATATTTCATCAGAGATCTATCCACTGGCGGAGGGTCAGCTTCTGCACACGTTCTTCGTGTCGCCCGCTGGCAACATCTGCTTCCATGGAAAGTGCAGCTACTACTGTGACACGAGTCATGCCATTTGTGGTAATCCTGACACATTGGAGGGATCATTCGCTGCGTTCTTACCTCCAAAAGGTAGAAAAATCCAGTCTTTTACTTTGATCATGAATCAAAACGTGACACGTTAATATCCGTGATTTATTGATTTTCTTTACTTTTTTCTCCTCCATTATTATTTGTAGAAGCGGCAGCCCGGAAAGTGTGGCGTCACCCGTGGCGTCGCTCGTATCACAAGCGGAGGAAGGCGCAGTGGGAGGTGGATGGGGACTATTGTGATCTGATTCGATCAACCCCGCCCTACGACCGGGGCCGAAGACTGCTCGACATTGTTGACATGGCGGTGCTCGACTTCCTCATGGGCAACATGGACAGACATCACTACGAAACCTTTAAAATGTTCGGCAACGACACTTTCCTCATTCACTTGGATCACGGAAGAGCCTTTGGAAGAAGCAAACATGACGAGATCTCCATTTTAGCACCACTTTACCAGTGCTGCATCATTAGGAAGACGACGCTCGAGAAACTTATCAAGTAAGAAACGTCTCTACACTTCCGCATTAATAAACCAGTGTTACGAGGTGAAAGTTAAATGATTCATTTGTAAAACAGATTCCACAATGGACCAGACAGATTGAGCGATACGTTGAGAAAGTCAATGGCGCAGGACCCACTTGAGCCCATACTTTGGGAACCTCACATGAGAGCAATGGACAGGAGGGTCAATCTTATTCTGAAATCTGTTCGCCAGTGCATTCAACAGCGAAAGGATGCGCCCAACGCGAGCGGCGAGTCCGTCGACGAAGTCATTATTGATGATGGATTCTAATGTTAATTAAAAATTAAATAGTAATTTTGAAAAATAAATATTCAGGCGCAGGGTCGAGTGTCAAAACTATCGAGTTGAATTTAAACGAAACCCATGAAAAAGATTTAATTGCTTAAATCATTATTATATTCTTGTTGTTGTTTGTACCTGGTTTTTCCATTAATTTAATTTATTACTTAATTAAAAACAATTAATTTTCAAACAAAAATGACTTTTTTTTTGTCAGACAGTAAAAGAAACTGAAAAATGATTTTGTTTGCCGGATATGATTGCAGCTGTGCTGTCTTTTGCTTGTTTCCGGAATGACAGATAATTAATGCGGAAAACAGCGAAAAGAACAATGATGTAAATAATTAATTAGTTAACTTATTTTATTAGTGAAAAATGACAAGGTTGAGAATGTTGACCAGAGGTGCAATCATTTTCTTTTGAAGAGTTGTGCAGTTAATAGAGTGAAAAATAAATCTAAGCGAGTTTAATTTATTTAATTAGTTAATTAATTATAACATTAATATTTCTTGTATATTTTGTTGTCATTTTTTGTTTGTTTTGTTGCTTGTACTGTTAAATTAATTATACACTTGCGTGTTAACATAAACTATAGAACTATACACAATATGTAATTTAGGAACTGCTTTAATTATTATGGATGATTAATTTATTTAATCAGAGATCTTCCATTGTGATTTTTTTCGTTGACCTTGCATTTCCAATTTATTATTAATTTTTTTCTTTGTTCACGTTCGTTCACACAAACACACATTTCCGGTTTTTTTTTCTGCTGCAGCTGGAGAAGCACAGTTAAATTATTGTTTACAATAATTGTTAATTAATTAGTAGAACAGTCACTGATACTTTGCGCCACGCATTGTTTGCTTACCGAGACTTACATCAAATATCCACTCAATTTAAATTAGCTATCTCATTTCTCTAATTAATTATAACATCATTAAACCAATCTGATTATTATAATATAATTGACTTTAGTTAATGAATTATTTAGCTCGGTTAACGATAGACGAAGTCTTTAGTAATTAAGCTGAAAGAAAACAATTTCAGATGTGATATATAACTCTTCGAGATAAATCTAGTTATAATAAATAATTTAAATATAAGGACATTTTTGTTATTAATATAATTGTACAGTTTAATTCGAGTAAAAATTAAGATCGGAATATTTTTTTCTTTTTTTAAGACTTTTGTCTTAAAATCGGAGCCACATCCAAAAAACTTAAGCGAAAGGAAACGAAAATGACGGAAACATGAAACGTGTTTCTAAATATTTTGTTTTCCACATGTATGTATAAACATCTCGAGCTATTAAGTATCGGTACAGTTAATTTATTACGTTAATTAAATTGATAAATCATTAAAGGTTGTTATTTATCCGTTTTCATTTCATTGTTGTTAAAAATACCTAAGTTGTGATCACTTCGTTTCGTTCACGTTCCTTAATTCATGTTTGATTGTTTTTTGCTACATTTAAAATAAACCTGGTTTTTGAGCTTGATTAATTAATTAGTTAATTATAAAATTACAATTTAGTTCTTAGACAATTAATGATGATAAAACCATATACATGACTGTGTAAATACTTTTAGAAGAATCTTCACTAAAATATTAGAGATTAGCTTATTTAGCTAATTAATATTTTGTTATGTAATTAACATGATAAAGATAATTATACTTGATTAGTTAAGTAAATGGTGACCCGACTGCACAGTGCACATAATCATTAGTTTTTAGACAGACACATACAACACAACGGAGGTAATTAAAAAGTAATTTGTAAAGAGTAAAAATGTGTCAGTTGTGCATAATACATTTTAATTAAAGTTATTATGCCAAATAAGTTGATTATAAAATTAACTCTAATTAATTCATACAAATAAATTGACAGCAGCTGGCTGGATGAAGGCAGCTTTAAAAAATTATTACGATAATTATAACGATAAGAAGATCAACGGTAGCTTTAAACATTAAAATTTAAAAAAACTGCACGAGTGCTAAAAACAATTATCTTTAACGAAAAATGTAGCTTATCTAATTTTGTAAACAATGAAACAGAGGAAACTGAAGCTTTTTGCTACGAATTTTTTGAGATAACTTGGATGCTACATTTGTATAGTTAATTAGCCACTGAAACCAAAAAAAAAACTTCATTTATCTCACAATGCCCCGAAACTGGGAAAATGTGTCTGGAGTAAACTGGAGACAATTACTAAACATTGGCATAATTAAAGGAAAAAAATTATATCAATGCGAATGGGCAGAAAGCCTAAATCGTAATTAATAAAATTAATAATTAAAGAAAACGATCAAAAGAAACCCGTAGCAGGCTATAAAGAAAAAAATAAATGCTCAATAAAATAAAAACCGCTAATCATTTTCTGTCACGTTTGTCATTTGTGTTTTTGAAGTAGTTTTTTAAATGAAGCGATCGTTTGTAAACTAATGTGACTATCATGATAAAACAGTGAAGGTTACTCTACTAAACTATTTCTGTACCAAAAATGTACGACGACGATTGATTGGGTTTATGATGTCAAAATTAATAGTGAAAATGGTATTAATTAAAATTATGTTATGTATAAGGACAGTGTATTAATACTGTTATTAAATTAATTAAAGACGACCTAATGAGATGATTGACAAAAGCAAAAATTAAGATTAAAAAACCAATCATGAAAAAATGAATGTGCTGATGATAATAGGGAATTCGTAAACACGAAGTGTAGCTCAGATTTTCGACAAGTAGGAAAAATCGACATGTAAGCTGAGTTTCTACAATTCATTTTTACATGTTCTGCTAAAAAATCTGAACACG
>VYYJ01000202.1:0-84430 GCA_021029165.1 Cyphoderus albinus
GGGACATAAGTACCTTACATCATTCATAGAAAAAAACTTTAGCACCTGCTGTTAACCTACTCCCATCTCCTTGAGATACCTTCTGCGAAAATGTGATGAAATAGGGATTCCTTTTCAATTCAATGCATGACGATGAAGCTCACTCAGAATGGAAAATAGCTCATCCCACATCTACTCGCATAAATGAATTTGCATTGACGGGTTCCACTAGGATCCGAAAAGACTAAAAACTAAAAACTCACTTCGGTAGCTAGCCATGTGGTCAAAATATGTATGTATACCCACATTTGCTCTACCCCATTACAGATATCGCACCGTTCTAAGTAAGTTTTAGCACTCGAGAGGAACATTGCATTTCTATAGAGTAAATTTTACTAATTCTTGTCCCAGTACTCCCAGTATCTATTATCATTACCACCCACGTTCAGGGTATAATTTCTAACTGTCTGGGAATTGCTCTTGCTCTAGCCTCGTGTTGTTACATTACAGATGACCATTGGCAGGATTAAAAAAAACGTAATGTCAACGGTGCTTACATAGTTAATTTGAGATTTGGATCGTCAGGATAATTTGGGAACTTGGTTAATTTTATTACTTCATGTCTGCGTGGCACATCGGTTGTATACGGCAGTCGGGTGATACTTATGTCATCCTACTATTGTGGACCGGTGAAAGTAAAACTGAAAAAGAACTTACTACTGTTTATTTTACGGATGTTTTACATTTCTAATTTCTTTATAGGTTTATTCATTAAGCGAAAAAGGTGGATCGAATTGAATACACGATTGAAAGAAATTATAGTTTAAACCCTTGTGTTTGGTTGACCCACTCCTCTTTTCTTTCATTGTACACATACCATGTTCTGATGTTCCTTCCTACAGACTTCATAGAAAAGTTATTCCTTTTCCATTATTGCTACTAGTAGCCCAGTAGTCTAATCTAATGATACGATAAACTCGTTTCTAACTTGATGCTCTACTTCGAACAATACTACATCTTTAAGAGTCTACTTGCTACACAGTCAAAGAAACAAGCACCCAATCCAAGATTCCTTGACATACAGCGAGATCCTCTTTTCAAATGGAGATTAGCTGATTGTTTTGCTGATTTAATATTTCATTGTTAAATTGTGCTCGCAATCACAAACTCGAATGTAATCAGATTCTTGTAAAATTTGTAGTATACGAAGTATGTGTAGTGTATGAATAAAATATTTGACACTAAAATGTTCCAAATTCATCTTTTACATGAAATTGTCTTCTCGTTCAATATGTGTGGGTTATCAAATTGAAAATAAAAGAAAATCGGTTTAGATACGGAGAACCACAAAAGTTACTGGGTTAAAAATAAGTTATAGCAAGTTTAGTATAAAGTAACCACCACAAGTGCCCCCATTGTTACCACCACTTCAACACATCGAGGTTTCTGATTACATTACAGAAGTTGGCGAACGCCTACGCACGAAACGTCGAACGAACGAAAAGTAACGTGCAGAGCGTACCGCTATAAAATGTCACTTCACTTTCTCCCTGCATCCTTTACAAATGTCATAATGAATTGAAATGAATAAAAAGGCTTCAAAGAAAATGCTACATGAGCGACATGTTCCTCTTGTAGCTGTATCTTTCTACCACTACGATTTTACTGTCTGCCTATGTGTAGATTTTATTCATTTCGTTCGTATCGTTGTTTTATTCCAAGTTAACCACAATCTCACGCAGTCTTGGTTCACTTTCCTTGTAATGAGATGTACATGGCTTCTGTACACATCCAACATTTAAGACCTCTCTAAGCGAGCCATGAGTAGAAGAATTAGCATTACTAATTCTACGAAATCACGGTGACGTGGAAGAGGGAAGAAAATTATGACAGTACTTTATACGCGGGATAGGAGTCCACGGTAAATAAAAGACTGGAGGAGTTTTGTGAAAGTGATACTTAAGGATTTCTTCGTGTCTCTATGCGCCCTTCTTCTTCTTCTCTCCAATTTAAAGATTTTTACAGCCCTTTTCTTGTCTTCAGACTCCAGCGTAACAGTAAAGTGGAGATTTCCATTTCATTTGTTTTGCCGAAAACAAAACTCCCTCGAAGGAAACGAACGAACGATTGTAAGCAAACGCCTGAAAAGAAGTTAAATGGTGCTATGAAAGTCGGTGAAATGTCCTTAAGTTCCTAACTTCAATGCTTCCAATTTTTAAACAATTTAACTTGTTCAAACCCTGCCTCTGTCTAAACTGTGTTCACTTTGAGGGCAAACTTGTTTTAGTCAGACTCGGAATTTGAGCTACCAGAGGTGTTTCCAGATTTACAAGTTCATGTTAAATTCAATTTAACTGCACAACTCAAAGTAACTCAACTGCTTAATTCAACAGAAAAACGAAAATTCGATTACCAATCCCAACTGAAATACTTCAATCACAAAGCTGCTACCGATATTTGCATACTATTAAAACTAGTCAAAGCATGTAGAAACTACAGGAAAATGAGACACTTTTTGTAACGGTTTAACGGTACAAAATAATCAACAAGCAACGTTTTTTGCATAATGTATGAAATGGATTTTGCTTTAGCGTTACCTTTTCCCGGATTTTTTCTTTTTGTTACAAAAACTAAAATTCACAATAAGCAATTGCCAAACATTTGTTCATAAGTCAAAGTAATGTCGCTGTACATAAGTGAAAGAACCTTTTTCCAGCATGGTGGTATGGCATGCCAAAACTTTTCACCTTTTCCTGCCACGCCTTCAATATCGAGCATTTTGTTTTTGTAAAAGTATGAAAACAAAATGATGTCCAACATTATTCACATTTAATTAAATGAACTAATTTGAAGGACAATGTGACTACGTGGGGTATATTTTTTACTGACGATAGACTGTTTACTTGTAATTTTCATTCTGTGTGACTGTGTGAGTGAACATAAAAAGGCACCACATCGACAGTCCCCTTAGTATTGAATTAAATAGTCCCACAGCTGCTTATTAATTTTTGTGTATCCTCATGCATCAGGAACTGCAGTAGTACAATCGTGAACTTATTATTACAAAAAATTAAAAGATTCACATCGTTCCAACGTCATCATGTAACGTTGTATTCTTTCACCTGCCAAAATTTTGATAAGACCGGAAATATGAACAATCAGAGCAAATATTTCCTAACAATAAAATACTAATACATATTATATGCAAAAAATAAAACATTTTGGTCTTCGCTTTGGAAGCAAAATTAGATTTTATAATATCAGATTTTATAGCTTTTATAGCATGTCCTATTACACAAATATGTTGTCGAAGTCGGCATTTGTTTTCGGTCCTTACCTGACAATTTGGCAATGTCGTCAGGAGCAGTGTGTTACATCCAGGAGAGAAATCAGTTCTTCACAGGAAAAATCAAGCCCCTGTGGGGAGCGAACTGTTTCCAGAGCCGCTGCCCTTACCTACCACCTGGCTTTCATTATATTGTAAAATGTTCGGCGTGACGGACACTTCTCACTTGAGACTCGGGAGGAGAGCGAGTCAGACAAAAGCGCTCAGTGACTAAAAAGAGTCATTGATGATGAGGGGACACGACAGACGAAGGAATTTGTTATTGGAGAGTTTCCCTTGATGCTAGGGGTCCCACCACAGGAGTTTCCAGCAGAACAGCGGGAAAACTCACTCCATTCCTGTGCTCACGGCCGCCCTCGTTGTTATAGAAAGGAAAGCAAATGAACACTTCTTCTCTTCCAACTCTTGGCTGCTTATTATTATTGCTTTCCAGAACAGGAGGATTCTCGTAGCATTTCTGTCTCTCTTGAACTGATTTCCCTGCTTCTATCCTGGTATGGCAGTCTTCAGACGTTGTTCAGTTCCTTGTTCCCTGTCTCCAGCTTCCTTTTGTGAAATACGTAATGATGTCAAAGCTTGAGATGCTATACGTAAGGAGTGATGGTACTACTAATGACGTTCGTCTTGAAGGAATTGCTTGGCTGCTGCTCTTTGGCATCATTGAAAGAGACTCCTTCATCGTCAACGGCTGTTTCTTCAGATGACAGTGAAAAAGAAGAAGAATAGGTCGTTCTCTCAACAGGAGCTGCTAAAGCGTCTTCAAGAACTTGAGATGAGTCTGCTACTACTTAGGGCAGACAGGGAAAGAAAATTGTAGGGATTTCCTCTGAACTTCGCAGTTGGTGTTGTTGTGTTTTTCCGCTTTCCGTAGTTGAAAAAGAATCGATTTCGCATTTGCTAGAGGAAACCATAAGTATAATGGGACAGCCAACTTTCTTCACAAGATCCTCAATGGACAGTGATGAAACCATTTTTTGCCGTATTCCTTTATGTTCGCTTACACCGGTTTATTAGTTTACCCCTCTTGTCGACAGCACTACACAAATCTAGTCTCACATAATGCCGGAAATATATATCCACTTTGTTCAGCTTTTTGACAACAGCCAACAAAAGTAGCTTAACCTTACGAGAGTACAAGTTTAATTGACGAACTAACCAGTAATGACTTCTGAAATTGGATAATTGAAAATCCCTTTCATAAAGTTAACAAGGAGAAAGGATTGAAGAGAAAGGTAACAAGCAACAATGAAAGCCCTTTCACTCTTTTTGTTTAAAACTTTTGAAAGAGAAAAATTGCTTTCAAGAAACGTCATTAACAGAGAACAGTTTTAGTTTGCTCCTGTCAATCTCCAGTAATTTGTACTCCTTCACTTTTCCACTCTTTGACTGCAATCCTCTTGTATTTATTGCTGGTGTGCCACTTGAGCGAATGTAAGGAAAGGATAATCAACTAATTAAATTTTGTCAACATAACTTGTGCGGCAACACACTTAATATCTACATATAATCGCTTGTACGCTCGTTTGTTGCTGAGGCTTTCAACAAGAACAGAAGAGCTGGCCTTCAGAGTCTCAGCCTAATCTATTATTCACTTTGTATGCATATAATGCTCACAATTACCTCCATCACTGCTCTCCGCGCCTTTCCTTTTTTCCCTTCTAGATTTTATGAGCCTATTCCTCATTTTTTTCGTCCTCTCCACTTAAAAAGTTTCTTTCCGAAATTTCAAAAAGGCAGACGATCATTTTTATTAAAGATCAGCCTTCACGGTTTTTAAATATGCTCTTAATTTTCATAATAAACTTGTCTCGGGTGTCGACTTTCCGAAAGTCCGCAAAATGAAATTTATCCTTTCCTGTGTCACATTCACTTCTGTAAACTCATGCGTCTTTTCTTGTTTCATTATGTAACTGTTGTGCGTTACGTGAACATTGCGCTACGAAACTAATTGCGACATAAATATTAATTTTCCGGTGCAAAGTTTAGGGCTTGAAAAGTAAAAGTTGCATGTGAATGTGAGAAAACTTTCCCTGAAATAGCTGTTTGTGACCATATTGGTTGGTGGGAATATAAATTGTTTTATAACTTTAAATCGCTAACTTGTCTTATCCGCGAGTAAATAAAATGTATAATTTATATAGTACTATAATATTGTGTTTAGTTCATAATGTTTGGAACGGCCGCCTCAAATGTTTGTTTTGTGCACTTTTACGATATCAAGAAGAACTGCTCTGCTTTTAACCAATTTCCCCGTATATTAAATTGTTATAATTAATAATGGTTTTTGAGTGCTCTAATTGAGACAACTCTTTAGTTTAAATATAAATTAGGTAAATATTAAGACATGACTGGGGGATGTTGGAAATTCCAACTTGGGATTGAACCGGAATGTTACTTGTTAATCTAAATTGAGTTAATTAATTATGGAGTGTGACAAAACATTTTCTACGCTGCCACTCTACTTGCACCCAAGAATTCTCCGACAAAAGAAACGGGGCAATTCAAAAATAAGTTCCAAAATACTCGAAGCAAGAGGAGGGAATTAAGTGATCAGTGAAATTCTGAATGCATTTAATCAGTTAAGCCCACTGTCAACTTGTATTTGTGTTCTTGTATTAAGCTGGAGAGCAGTTTGTGAAAACAAACGAATCAATATTTGCATACCTGCTACAGTATTATTGTGTTGGATGTAATTCATTCATGTATAGTTGAGTGCGCCCGAATATAATAAATTCATTCATTCAGAAATCAAATACGATGTTTTCATTCGCAATCACATCAGGAAAAAACAAACGCTATTTCTTTTCCCTTCGTTTACAAAAACAGTATTTCCTTGAAATGATGTGCTTTCAAACAAATAACACTCCATCTCTTTGAAGTGGATCCTTTTATGTTTCTTTGCTGTGCTAGAAACTATCTTTTTATTTGGAGAAAATCTTATTTTAAAATTCCACTGGGGACTAGTCACATATAAAAGTTACTTCCCTCTTTCACCCAATAAAAATTAATTAGAGAATCTCATTAATCGTACTCGAGAAAGAGAGTTCATTAAATTTGAGATTTGCGACATAACAAGCAAACAAAAGGACAACCGGTGTAGGCGTCAGTACATTTCACACTTTCCTATATTTTAGGGTTTCTTCTTGTGCTATAATTTCCAGGTAGGATTCACTGTGTAATAAATGTACTTATTTCTTAAATGCATGATTATCGGCAGTGCAGAATTATTTAAATTTTAATTGAAGTTATGCAAGCAAATTTAACAAGCTTAGTGAGAACAATTTAAGTTTAGAAATTGAAGTGGAACATGCACAATTTCTTGTGCGTTTCTTTTTGATGGGACTTGCTTATTTAAACCAATCCAGTTATTTTTCAGAAGTCAGAAAGACAGAAAGTAAGACAGAAAATCTCTTTTTCATTGTGATTTTTTACTTTTATATTTTGAACATGCACAAATTGCAAATCATCATTTAATTACATCATTCATAAAGCTTCCTTTTGCAAAAGAAAATTCATGAGCATTCAAAAGTCACAATGAAAGTTTCAACAAAAGGCGTTTAAGTACTCCACCAGAAGACTCAAATAAAAATTAGAGTAAATGGGAACGACAGTAACTTACCGTGATAGTCTCCGAATTCTTCTCCAATCATGCACACTTTCGCTATTATGTCTTCTCGTCATATTCTTAATTCTGTCTTATGGGCTCGGCCAGTTCTATTTTCTTTGCTTTACCGAATTGTCGATTTCATTGTTTCTGGCCATCCCGTTTTTATGTGTGACTCTTGCTAGTTGTAAAGAAACTTGAAGACGTCAAAGAACGGAAGAGACCTTCCTAAAGACAGACAACGCTGAACAAAACTCTTCTCACTGCCATCGCAGAGAAACTGAAACGTCTAAACTTTACTTCGAAAAGTTAATACGTTTACTTTGGAAAACCAAATACAAGCAAAGCACAAATTGTCAAGCAAGCAAATAACACAAATCACACACAACTTCCCACCATGTAAAGTAAAGGAGAACTTTATCATTGCGCCAGAGGCATAAATAGAAATGATTTAACTGGAGGGATACATTTTACTATTAATTTATTACTTCGAACCATACTAAATATAACTATGCTCTAATTTCATTTATTTAAAGTTCAGAGTCCGAACTGCAATACACTTCACAATAATCAAAGCAAGTTAAATTAGATATAGCCGCTTAATTTCTCATTTCACAAACAAAAACAAAGGCATTTCTTTTTTCCAAGTTGATGACATTTTACAGCAATGTTTTATTGGAGAATTTTTGGTTTACAATGTACAATGTGGAATATGGTAGTGGTAACTGAGACTGAGACTAAATCTTGTGCCTTGCCTTCGCATCACCAGTTGGCACATTATGTGGAGTAAAATTATTCAATAAATTGTACAAATGTACGATAATATATCCTCTCTGTATGACAAAATATATCACTACTTCCGTTTGCGGTTTTATAAGTCTTGCAGCTCATACAACTATCCGGTTGGATGTGCTTCGTTTAAACTTCCGTTTTGAGAAGAAAATGTTCTCCAAGAACGTGTTCTCTAAGAAGAACACGTATAATTCTATTGCCCATTTTGTTAGTAAGGATTAAATCACCTTAATGTTTGTCATCAC
The DNA here is from genome assembly GCA_021029165.1 of Cyphoderus albinus. Lineage (NCBI taxonomy): Eukaryota > Metazoa > Arthropoda > Collembola > Entomobryomorpha > Paronellidae > Cyphoderus > Cyphoderus albinus. Next base: position 7,967 of record VYYJ01000202.1, read on the forward strand.
GTTACTCTAGTTGCATTATTTGTAAACCAGCGAAACTTGCACCGGATCGGATTTTCCTATACATTTCCGCTAGTTCTGTTTAAAGAGTACCAAGAATTTTCCTGGAAACTCCTCAATTATACCATCACCATGCTGGATTCAGTTTCGGCTTTGAGGGATGTGTGGTCGGAAAATATGCACATAATTTTACATGATACATTGCGATTGTTAACACTAATGACAAAACCGCCGCCTTATTTTTTAATATTATTATGTTTCTCATGGTAGTATAATGGGATTTTGGATGCGTGAGTTGTTTTGATACGAAGATCAGTCGGTAAAGTACATAATGTTAGGACGCTTCCTTGAGTCGAAGAAATGCCACTGTAGATTATGCAACAACAAAGGAGCAGTCTTTCTTTAAAATACATAAGCATACTGAATACGGGTTTACTATCACAAACATGTAGGATAAAAAGCTCCAAGGGATGGTGTTAAAGCTGTCGTCGAGTCGAGATATTTCAAGTAAAGGGAAGTGTTGCATAATGTGACCCTTATTTTATTTTATAAGTTTTATGATAATAATACTAATAATAACAGATAGTACAACAAGGACTGGAATAGTATTTTGGAGTACTACAAAATGACATTCCTAACGTGCAAAATCTGCCGCTATTTTCTACACACGCAATATCATTGTACCTTAGTAGTATGTTGCAGGGCAGACCATAAAATTTGCTCATTCATTCATTCATTCATTCATGAACGCGGTACGGGGTTGTTCCATGCGATAAAGTGAAATTGGATTCTGCCGTTGTTGGAGCAAAAGGATTCAATCTAGAAAGAAAGCAAAATAAAAGGAACAAGTCCGCATTCACATCACAAATGTATGTATAATGTGCATCAAAAAGGCTTTTCCAATAACAACAACAGAGAAGGCAGAAAGCAAAAAGGCAAAACGGGAATATACTGGGAGAAAACTCAAAGACAATCTTCTTTCCTTGCTGTGACTCTCGTTTGTATGTAAACATTGTTGCAATGTTGATACTTGACTATAATATGCATCGTGCAATACAAGCTGCTGCATACAGCTATATTTGTATTGTAGATTCCCTTTTAGCTGTATGCATGAATGCGCGCTTTTATGTATTTTATTATTATTAACTACAACTTTACAATATCAACAACATCTCCATTCTCTTTTTCATCGTCGTTCTCTATTCAGTGCTCTGGCCTTTTGAAATTTCAAACAGAGCAAATAGTTATTACTATACACATTAAGTTGTCTGACAACAGAGATACACAACGTTGCAATATGCTTTGTTCAGCGTTTGTATCATACTTAATGTAAAGCCTTGACAATACCAAATCTCCAGAGTACATTAGAGGTAAAGTTGATGTTGGTGGAGAATGCCAGAGAATGAATTCGTGTTAACTGCAGGAAGAAATATGCCCAAAATAGATTCAATGTATTTGCTTAACGCAAACTCCAAAATGGGGTAATGAAACGGCATGGAATGAACCAAAATCCAATACAAATAACTCATAGCCTAAGTTTGATTAACAATTTTTATACTTGCAAAGGCTTCGAAGTTTAAGACTAAAGTCTAGTCAGAAGTGGAAGCGGAACTCAAGCGAAAATGAGCATGTCAATCCCATTTCTCCTGAGAATTCTAAATACACCCATTCAACAGGGGAGAGACGTAGACGGAAGAATAAATGAATGGATATTTCTAGCGACACAAGACACAAAACAGGATCTCCATCATATCCACTTTCTTCCAGGTTATCAAACCCACTCATCTTCTTCCATCTTCTTTGCCATGTTTTACATTCTCCTCAAGCATTTTAGTACAAGTTCTTTCACTTAATCCGACTTCAACGCAACTAAGATGTTTTCTAGAAATGAGGTATATGAAGTATGAGTATCCATTCCATCTATCCGACCAAAAGGATGAGAATGAAGAGTTCCTCGGCTTATGTGATTTTATTCCGAGTATTAAGTGGACCAACAGGGTGTAGATTCAATTTTTACCCACAGTTTTTACCTGGTCAGAATTCATAGAGTTTCTTTCACCAGGATCTGGAAAACTTCTTCTGAATAGAAAAGTGCATAAAATGATAACAAACTACGCCGAGTAGTATGAACTTCAAGATTTCATTGACGGACTTGGTTCAATAATGAGGTCATTTCGTAAGTTTGACAATGACAATGTACGTTAGAAAGGTTAGAAACTCTGACATCTTCACAAGCAACAGAACCCACTGTTAATACATAAAACTTTTGACAGGTAATACTGTGATTCCGGAGTTGGATTGGTTGTTGCAATATTGTGCACATCGATTCCTGAGGTAATTTTATCTTGAGGCAAATCATTCTTCATACCTTTGTACAGTTCTCATTCGTTGATATATTTGGGTCCCACCCAAGTTGGCCGCGAATATCTAGAGAAAGTCCATTTTGACTGTTATGTATTTTAGTTAAGCCAAAATGCAGTATTCCAGCATATTAGTTATGATTTGTTTGGTGGCACTGGCGCAATAAAACGGGCGAAGAAAGACAAATTGGTCACAGCGAAATTGCGTGTAGCAAAAACAACGACGGTGAAAATATGCCCGGGTAAATCACCAGGGGTGAAAAATAAACCTGATCCCAGACCAACAATAATATAGTCGAATAATTTGAAGCCAACTACATATTGATGTAAAAGCAAACCCAAACAAAACCCGCAATCGTTTCTTAATCTTCGGTTTTATTCCACCTCGAATGGAAATGTCCACCCCGGCCAAAGCTACGCTTCTCTAGCACGCACGACGACGACAAGAGAAAACAAGATATTTGAGCTTGTTTACACACCTAACAAAAGACAGAGAGCGAACTAGGAACGAATAACAAGACATTACACATGAAAAGCAAACAATGAAAGAAAACGGTTTTATCAATAGCGCATCCTCGCTTCCATCCTATGGCAATTGCATTTCAGTTCTAATCATACTTTCGTATTAACCAAGGCCATTCAATTCAACTGGCCAAAAGTCTGGGATAAATGTAACATAATCTTGGACCCAGTCAACCATTTCCTTTTCCTAGAGGAGTACGCACAATCTCGTCCTCCTGTCTCGCGTAATTTAGAACTTGTAAGTTAAAGCGCTTTGTTGCTTATCTCCTTCTTGGTTTGCGCTAAACCTTTGTGAAAATGTTTTCCACTTGCTTTTTATTTACTTACCAGCTAACTGGCAGCCAAAATAAAACAGTTTTTTACAGTATTTCAAAAATGTTCATCCATCATTTAAGCATATACGCGACAAGATATATGTAGATTGGTTTGTGTGACAGAACCAATGTCAGTAAAAGAATAAATAACAAGAACTAATTTTGCTTTCGGTAGAAAAATAAAACCGTACATAATATGCAGATGGTACATTATTTTAACAAATGAAAAAAAAAACTTTAGAATGTCTAAACAATTTATTAGACGACACATTTCACAGGATACGTCGATATTCCGTTTTATTTTGAATATCAACCATAAAATGTTTTTAAAGGACAGAAGTCGTATTCATAAAATAAATGGACTTCAGAGCTACTTCCTAGAAGAAAAAACACAACTCAATCCATTGATTGATTTACAAATTAAGGAGAGTGAGGCATTACAAAATGTCTGACATGTGAAATGGACAGTCTCTAACTACGAAAAAGACGGACAGTAGAATAAGAATAAGTCATTTAATTACAATTTTAAATCCCTGTTTGGGTCACAGTTGGCAATGGCTGGGGTGCAATTTCAAAAGCTGACATATTATAAAACATCCTTGACGTTTTTGTTGCAGAGTTGTAACTATTTATAGCAGCTGCGATTTTGATAAGTATGTATTGTTTGAGATGGCCGTGTTCCTCCATACTTCATATCAATATCATATGTATATATTTATATAAAGAATTGAAACGGAAAGGTCACAGTTGGTATAGAAAGTCAACGTTTTTGCTTTTTCAGCTTTCTCTGTTCATTGCCATTGTTGCTCGAGCATATAAAGGCAAAAGATAGTCAGAATACGAGTTCGGTATAAGAAGGGAACAAAAGTTTGGAGGTAGGTGCCAAGCCATAATAGAATCCAGTGATGTTGAAATTCTGAAAGAACAACTAAATTTTATAGAAAAGTGAGCTATAAGAATATTATCACCGTCTTTGGTCACCTACCAGAAGTAATGTGTGTTTTATTCAGACTGTTTCGCATCATCGTTCAACTCATCTTAACAGATAGACACACAGTATTTCCATCTAAACCTGTCAACAAACAAATCTATTAAAGTGCTATCATCTTAAACCATAATGAGGCAAATATAATAAAACTAGGTATTTCAATTTATGCTTAACGTATGGGACAACGGTAAAATCATCCGAATGTACAAACTCATGGGAGGATATTTCACTACTGTACAACGTAATATGAGGCTCAATTAATGTTTATTTGTACATTAGGGTTGTTTTATTGTTTTTGCCTCATTATGGTCTACGATGATAGCACTTACTTAGTAAATTTTTTCGTCGCTAGGTTCAGATGAAAACACTTTGGATTGGATAGACAGTGCCATACTTTGCCTGGCTAAATTATCTGAAGCAGTCTTTTTTCAGTACAGAAGCAGAAAATTCTCTATTACGTGTTTTCCTCTATTATGAAAAGAAGTCTATTACGATACGTCAAAAAGGTTTGATGAATTTTATGTTATCCAAGAGCATTACGAGCATAATAAATCGTCGTGGCCAGAAAAAATCTACATTCATCTACTTGGTTTACACTTTAGCTACTTTTTTGCTTAAAAGCCTTTTGTTGCATTTGTAAAACTATATGAGAATCACCCCTAACCATATTAAATGATTTTTGCAACAGTTCAGCATATTGTAATGTTGCATGCAGGCAGCACATGAAAAGACGAAAGAATCGGCAACCGTCTGAAAATCTTTGTTACGTCTGAAGAAAATGGATATTTGCAGAAACAGTTCAAGCAAGGAATTGTGATTCTTATGTTTTTTTTGGAAAATATCAGTGAAGATTGACCCAAAATAGAGAAAAAAAGGTTCTCCCCGTCCTGAATCGCAACATTACCAATGTGTTTAGGAAGTTTCCGTACAAACTTATTTCTGGGTAACTCAACCATCCATGGATTGCAGGTTTGTAGATAATTTGCGAGTTTATCCACTCAAAATATATCAAAAAGTGCAGTTTCTCAGCGCAGTTATATTGTTGTCTTTGAAAAGTTATTTGAGAAGTGTACACTGAAAACTCTTCATTTTCGATGAAACTGCCATCGTGAAGTGAAGAACATGTTGACGATTCAATTTTCGAGAGTAAAATTTGGGTGTAATATTTTCTAATGGTTTCAATTACTAGTGACAAAATTCAGAGGGTTTGGAAAATCCTGAAGAAAAGTTACAAGAGTTCGAGAATTATTACCATGAACATGCCTAATACAGGTGTTCGAAAGAGACAACCTGGACTAATCCCATCACAAAGACCTGACAAACGTACAGTAGATCATTTCTTAGAAAGTCTGGACATGTTTAAACATGAGTATCAACAAAAATGCTTAGTTGCGACATTGTAGAATAAAAAGATTTCAAAGCATTTTCGTATTGAATTTAAGGGGATGTGCTGTTACTGTAGGAGAAATAAGTCCATGAGTGGTTCGATTTTCTTACCGATTTTCGCCACTATAATGCATTATATGAAGTCCTCATGGAAAACTATAAAAAATGGTTGTCAGTATAGAGTATAAAATAAAGGATCATCCTTTATTCCAAACATGAACAAATCACATCTATGGATATCATACATTTGAATTGCAACATTGCAAGCTTGCATTCCATAACGATCGAAAATGAATTTAGACTCGTCCTGTTAAATCAATTTCATGTAAAATAGCAGATTTAAAACCATACACTTCCATTTGTGGCCATCATGACTGTGCAATCCACAAGATTAAAGAAATCCTTATTTAGATACATAGATTTCACAATATTGTCCAAATGGAAAAAGCAAAGAAATCAACGTGTACAATTCTGGATGAAGTACATTAGTTCTCAACGTGGTTGCGGCCGTTGTGTTGGAGTTGGAGGGCTAATAAAATGAAATTCTTCTTATTTGTCGAAAAGGCTTGATTGATTTTAAACGAACACAGTTTTTGGGTGTTTTGTAGATTCACGAGATGTGAAATTGTGGCTGCTGTAGCCAAATGTGGAAATTATAAATGTTATGATTACTTTTAGCAATCAGTTCATGGTTTCAATACAAATGCCGCCGCGACGTTATATGTAGCTCTCTCCACAAAAGCCGTTCAAAATCTGGTCCTGCATGAATCTGTGACAACTTTCACTAAACGAAATCAGATTATATTTGAGAGCAAAAATAGATATTAATATTTTATTATAATTATGCTATATAGTCTTTCAAGTCTTTCTTGCTTCGAATTTGATTTGGTAGCTTCAGATAATTGTACTTCATTAATACAATTATTACGTTGTGTAAATTATTTGTTTAACGATTATTAAAGTTCAACTTTTTATTTTAGATACGTTCAAATTTTCATCATAGAAAATAAATTTAATTTTGTGTACAATTAAGATAACAAAAATGGGAGGACACAATTTGGGGTGGGCAAATGTCATGAAACTTGAGTTCATTTGAATGAAAAGCAAGGACTCGTACACTTTAATTGATGATGGGTTTGTTATGACATGACTGAGCATGTTATAAGTTGAAGTGTAAGTTTGACCGAGTTTCAGAAATAAATACGTAAAAATGCAAATGTATTTGTTGGAACAAAATTTCTCTAGTGCCCGGATTATTAATATTAACTTCATTTACAACTTTGGTTGAATACTAACGAAGTCCAGAATTGGAGTATTTAATTTAATAATTTTTGCTGTGCATAGTTATAAAAACCTCAAAATTAAGATTCCGAGTTTCCCGAAAATTATATAGTTCCTAGCTTAATAAAAAAGAGAGCCCTGAAGAAATATAACCAACAGATCCGGACACTTTATTTTACGGATTCTTTCGCCAACTAAATAGGCTTTGTTATGACTGAACTACATAGATTAGGTTATTTACCATCGACTTTGTATCTACAAAATTAATATGATGAAATAGATATAATTTATATAATATGGCTCAACTGAAATGCCAAATTGTTCGTACGTCATACCTTCAACGACTGTTCAAAGAGCACATAATATTCATACTTTCACAACTTTCACAGAGCTGCTTTAATAACTTAAGAATCAAAGCTCATTAACTAAGGCATTTATTGTAACATAATACCACGACCACGTACTTGATTTCCCCCATTAATGTGTACCTGAAACTGAAAGCAGACTTTACTCCGCGAAATGAGAAAGTAAACTTCAGTTCGGCCAGAATTTTAATAGTATGATTAGCTCATGGAGATAACGGTTGGTTAGGACGATCAGATGTCTAATGAAATAACTACTTATATACCATAAGTAGTATTAATGGGTAAGCACATTACCAGATTAAGAGTATAAAATTATGTAATTAATTGATGTGTAATTATTATTGGTGAAAATTGCTACACCAAGTAGTAAATATTGTGGATTTGAAACTCTAGCACAATATTAAATATGTATGCCTACTATTGCCTATCTATATGACAAGATACAGAAGTATTTCGTTACAGCAGTATTTCAGTTTTCAGTATATTCGTTTGTGTCCAACCGCCCCATGATTTTATTGCAAAACTTTCTAAACCGTTTGCTTACACTGTTAACATAAGTTATACTGTCTTCAAGCAGAACTGTCTTTAGAACGGTGTGGTAGCAAGTAACGGCATGTTGTAGCAAAATCAGTAAAACAGTGAGTAAAACTAAAGTTTCCTCAAATTTTACCTGAAAACAGGTGCATTTATTAAGAAGAGAAAAAATGGCCTTGGCTGAGAGGAAGGATTCTAGATTCATTCTTTCTTCAATGTACATAGGCCTACTTTTTATTTAGCCACCTCCTGCACATTAAACAATATTTTAAACAATTGATATTTGCAGAATCAGTAGTAAACTTCATGAAATTTGTATGTCGGCAATTGCATACAGGAAACGTCAAAAGAAGAAAAGAGTGTTCATTCTACTTTAGACTTGAGACATTTTTTCTGTTGGGAATACAAAAATCTTTTACTGTTTAGTGGTATGTATTTACCATACATAGAGTGTTACGGTGCAATGAAAGTGCTAACTGCCAGGGGACCAATTTGGTCGTTTTTCTTTTTAAGAAACGCATCCATGAATGTTATTTGCAGTTTTCTTATTTTTATGTAACGGAGAGTTGGAAGCAAGCGAGTTTTTCACTGTTGACCACGTAGCACCTTCACTTCCGCAGAAGGTTTATTGCACGTCAACTTTCCCCACCTTTCACTTGACTGATTCACATTAAGACAAGCAATACGAGCCACTCCATAAACACCAGTTTTATTGGGGCGTTTTGAAGCGTGAAACCACGTATAGACCAAGTATGTAATAAGCACCGAAAAGTTAAACCAATAAACAGCCAATTGACATCAAAAAAATCTTTTGCTGTACCGGAGAACTAATGTGTTTTTTCATTTCTAAATTTTCATTCCAAAGAAGCCAGCAAAGTTGTCGGAACGAAATAAGCAAAAGATGGCTTTTTGCTGTATACCCGTTACCTTACTCACCCAAGCATGGAAATACAGTTGACAGAAAGAAAGTTACGGAAAGTTATCTAATAGATGGATTTGGAATTATTTTTTGCTAAGTAGTTTTCTTTAGTGCTTGAGTATTTCTAAACCACGCAAGAGTTTATGCCAACGGTTGAATGATGGTGTGAGTATTCGGACATCTGTTGGCTTCAATTTAGCAGAGGATGGTAAGTAAAATCGTGCAAAATAAAATGAACTGTGAAATAACGCTACTTGAATTACAGTTAAGACGATAATAGATAGCTGTAGTAATTGTGGGTTTAGTTTACAGTAGTGACCCTAAATTTATTGTTATCAAAAGAATTGAATTCATGTAAATAATAAATGTATGTAGCTCGTGAATAAAATATTTTATCTCATTATAGTGTGTATTATTCTGATTAATTAAGGACATCTGGTGTTTTTTTCGGGTATTTTGCTAACAGTGGTTGCAAATGGGATATCCACAATGTATTTGCAATTTTAATCATTTGACTAAGTATTGATTAGTTTGTTTAATTGAAAGAATTTTAGCAACTTTTATTCACAGAAAACTACTAATCAGTATGAACCCATTGAACAATCTCAGATTAAGAAAGCAAAATTTTTGTAAATAAAAAACTCTGGTTTAATTATGAATTTAGCAGACGGATTGACTAATTCAGCGAAAGCTTGTTTCCGAATTCCATGCATCCTAATTTAGACTCCGAGACAATCAAAAGTTCTTGTTAGTTAAAACCGAAGCTATGACCCTGATATTTAATTGGCCAGGCCAGTCTACTAACGTCTAAAAAGAGTATATAATGAAGCAGAGAAGTTTTCGTTTAATCGTAAACTGCCTTGTGTAAGTTGTTGCTTTATTATAGCGTAGACGGACCCTGGATATGCACTCCATTTCAAACCAACACTTTTAAACTAATTTCCCATTTTCAATTCTCTCTCGCTTGTTAATTCCAGAGGGAGAGCGAAGAGTGCTTACTTTAGTTGTTAATGTTGCTGTTATTAGGAGACACGCAGGCATCTCAACTTTCACACTTGCAGCAACATTTCCAGAAAAGCTGAATGGGGGTGGTGTTTGAGTACACGCCATCATGATGCTACTTCACCGCTTTATTGCCATGTGCCTTGCCCATTAAGGCAAGAACTCTCTTGGTAGGGACTTCGGGAGTCGGTACATCTTCGATGGCAAGCCTAAGTTCATCTTGGTTGAACTAACAATAACGCTGAAGTGGCATGATGGTAAAGCGCTAGAATGAAAAATGTCTTTGCGCTCCCTTTGCGCTCATTATACTCATTATGTGGTGCCGTTCTGCGGGAGCTTCTTCGAGAGAGTTCCAATTACGATTTCATAGCTAATTTAACATTTTATCGCTGCGAATGAAGAAGTAGAAATTGCACAGCTTTTCATCTCACACAAGTGAACATAAAATAAAAAGACAGTCGTGATTATAATACGATCGCGGATACCAACTTTGAACGAGAGTCCAGACTTGTTATTCGTTTAACTCTGTTATTTGCTCGTTTATCTTTAAATGTGATGTTGATAATTTTGTTTTCGAAATAATGAATCATTTGGATAGTGGATGAAAGCAGTTATAAACGAAAAATCCTATTATGCAATTAGCTGTAGTGCCGCCATTAACATTTATATATTTAATTACTGCAAAAGTTCGGAAGAAGTACCAACCCTTTGAAAAAGTTTGTGTACATTCATGAATTTAAAATTTCATAACTTCAGTCGGATCAAATTTAAGGCTAATTAGCAAGAAACTCTGCACTGATTACTCTCTGATATACTCTGTGGGTCTACGTCATCAAGATAATAAAAAAATATTCTGAAAGCATTTCATGTCAATTTACTCGTCCATAGTGGATAATATGTGGGTTCCCGATTCACAGAATATTATTCATTATGCACTAAAAGCTCGTATCAACTTCAATGAACCGATCCTCTGTGGGAATGAATGGAATGTAAATTGCATTTTTCTAAAGAATCCGTCTTACATTTCATACATTACTCTCCGTATGAAAGTTATTCTTTTTACTTGTCCGTCAGTCTCAGCTCATGAGAGCCTCTTTTTACTTGCCAAGAAATACCTGTAACAAGAAAGCATTGCCCCTGGGCAAATCAACAGGAACGCTTTGTATGAGCACTTCGTATAACCTTTACTTCTTGTAGAATGATACAAGAACGTAAATAGGCATACTTTTGTTATTGTTAAGGAAAGATACGCTAATAATACTTGATTCCTTGTACATACTTTTCCCATCTCGAAGAATTTTGTTGTTGACATTCTATGCATTATGTTAAAGAAAAGACGAGAGTCAGCCGAAAATTAAGCTGGATGCAGTCATGAAGAGTGTTTCTTAATTATTCACTTGTTTTGTTCAACTTGCATCAAACGAAACAAAATACCCGTTTATAATGTAGCATTTTAAACCTAAAACCGACTTGATTGGGTTTAGAGAATATAGATTTTGTATTTACGTGAAAACTTGCTTTTCAGTGGCGAAAAAGTTCTAAAGGATTGGAATTCATTAGTCTCCCGATTTGAGTGTAATGGGTTTGGAAGCAAATAAATCCTACGGATCAGACAAGGGTGTTGTGCAACTCATATCGGACTTGGAGAGTCTTTTGGTGAACAATGATGGAGGGGATCTTGTTTGCTTCGTTGGAAGTAGTAAAACTGCCATCAAATGTCACACATTTTTACTGAAGCTAAGGTATAATACGCTAAACACTCATAGTTTTGTGCAGAGCAAGAATTAAATGTAAAGTCGCTTCTGTTTGATGGTTTGCATTTATCCACAGGTGTAAGTCTTTTAAACCAGAGAAGACGCATTATCCTGATGTGAGCCCTGAAGTATTCCGAATTTTCCTAAAATATGTTTACACCGGAAAAGTATGTCACGCTGTCACTTAAATGCTATCACTTAAGTACGTGTCACCTATCTTTCAGTCGAAGTCACATTTTACCTCATTTTCTCTTACATTTTACAAATAAATAGCTCTCTGTGGAAGATCCAAATCTGTTTCCGCTGTATACATTGGCCATCGAATTTGGAATAACAGATCTCAAAACAACTTGCGATGAACTGATAACAAAGAATTTGTCAGCCATTTCATCCTGCAAGATATTAGAGTCGGCTCTCACCAGCAAACAGTCAGGCGTGGATGAGATTGTGGACAAATGTATAAATTACATAGGAGAAAATCCAAATGAATGCATTAAAACAAGTAATTTCCTAAGTCTTCCGGTGGAGACGATAACACGTCTGATTTCATCCGATCAGTTTTGCTTGGAAGAGGAGGAAGTTTGGAGGTGTGTCCTGCGGTGGGCACAGTATAGAGCTGGTGTAGAGCCGCACGTCAGTAGATGGTCGGAAGAAGAGAGAAAGAAAGTTTCCAAATTCCTAACTCCTGTCATATCTCATGTTCGACTACTTTTGATTGGTAATCAAAACAAAACTTGTGGCGTTATTCGCAACTATGTCAATTTATTAATTTATTCTGCTGATTAACACACTTGGAATATATTTTAACAGATTCGCGTATATTTGCGGAGGAAGTTGAAATGACTGGGTGCGTCCCAATGGCTCTTTCGTTGGAACGCTATAGATTTGCAGCCGTTCCGGACCAATTCAATGGAGATCCAAGATTGACACCTAGAAATTCCCCTAGAATATTTCAGAATTCACAGATAATCGGCAATGAAAGGCTGCCTTTGGGTAGAAAATTGAATGAAATGGTCCCGAATTCAATCTCTGCAAACGGAGAAGTTTTCAAACAATCTTGGAAACTTGTCTACAGAGCATCAACCCATGGCTTTAGTGCTGATGCGTTTCATGCCCAAGTTGACGGATTGTCACCCACTTTCACCATCGTTCTCATTGATAATGTATGAAAAATAGTAACTTTATTACTTAATAGACATATCAAACCATTGTAACACCTACTATGTCTTTTGTAGTCGAAATGGGTTTGCGGAGGTTACAGCGACGTCCCGTGGGCAAGATCAAAACCACCAAAATACGCAACATCCAAAAATACATTTCTGTTCTGTTACAAACCCGGCAGTGAACCAGTACGATTCAATGTGAATAAAGCCGGGTTTGCTGTCTGCAACGATGCCAAAAGTGGACCCATCTTTGGTGCCGGTGCCGATCTGTATATTTCTTCAAACTGCAATTTAAACTCTGACTCTTACTCCAATTTACCACATTCTTACGAACTTGACAATCAGTACAACAATCAGGCTGGAGATCAGTTACAAGCACAACCGTCTTCGAAACAGTGTTCTAACAGCAATGGAAACGGCAAACCCTTGGAACCCGAAGGAAGTCCCCGACAAATGAACAGCGTGGTTTATGAAAATACAACGACAGCCGTTCTTACTCCGTCCTATCAATTTTGCGTTGCAGATTACGAAGTATTTGTGCCAACTGTACTTCCATTATCCACCGAAACAAGCTGCTCCTTTTAAATTATTATTTGTTTCGTTTCTCAATTTTATTATCTACTAGCGAATCGAACTGTTTAATATTACTATAAGTTATGAATAATGTGGTGGAATAAACATTTTTTAAGAAACTTAAGATCAATTTACACTCATGCCATCATCATTTCTATTGTTTGCCTACCTTCCTAGCGATTCAGAAGCAATTAGTCAATAGTCTTGTTATACATACATCTTTGCAACCACAAAAAATTAGCAAACGCCCTAAAATAACATTCGTAGTATAGTAGTTAAGCGACATAAAGCCTGATTAGACAGAATCAGAATTTAATTGTTTTTGTAAACTATTTAATATGAGATCCTATACCACTGCTGCATTGTCTGAACTTTTCTTATGAATGAACGCCACAAAATCTCTAGATGGAATGACTCAATGATGAGGGTGTGCTCTATTGAAAGAAATGGCCAACAATAGTGACCCTGTGAGATTATCAGATACAAACACCAAAAATGGCTTCCCGTCTCATGTTGCTGAAATATTGAATCCAGGCCAAGGAATCAAATTCGAAGAAATCCTCTGCCGACTCATACATGTTTGTTTGATTGAAGTTGGTTTTATTCCAATTATTGACAATGAACCGGACTTCACAGTAGAAGAGCTGCTGGTGACAACTTTCGAGGATAGCGTACCAAAGTTCGCTTCAAAATATTTTTTATTTGTCTAATTTGAATAATTAACTGATATGATTACTTGGTTTCACATTGGTTTCATTAAAATACCTTGTAGAATAATCAGACGCCTGAGAGTATTACTCGATAAAGTTGGCAGTTTGCACAATGTGATGTACAAATGCTTAGTGTTAGAAGAATACGCCAATGGAATTACACCAAACGCTTCAAATTCAGACAATAGTAAAGATGAAAAATCGCTTTTTAATAATGTTTTATACACGTCTAATGCATTCACTGGGAAAACTGTTACAACTTCAGATAAATTCTCCACCGACATAATCAACAACATTGGCAGTAGCAGTAGCAGTCATGTTGCCGCAAAGGACAGCGGCGATGGAACAGCGGTGGTGTGTCCGCAAAATTCTGAAGAGCAAATTGAACAAAATTTTTTTAGCCAGCCACCTTCTCATGCGGAACTGTTACAACAGAGGAAAGTATATTCTAGCAATATATCCGTCAGTATAATACATGAAGGATTCAATAATATCCTTATAATCGGTAAGTTAATTACCCATGGGACATGAATTTCTTACCAAGTATCTCTTACATTGTTTTGTAATTAAATACTGCACTGAAAGCACTGTATTTTTTGGTGGTTCACATGAAATAAAGCAAATGGGCAAAACTTTCACCAGAACATGCAAATCTGCTACTTAAAATACATAAGACGGATCGAACAGTTTCCCGTGACCGCAAAGGCCGAAGATTATCTTCGAATTTCACAATTTGAAGTGTCCCATTTCGTTGATGATGTAAAACGCTCGTTTTGTTTTGCACTTATGGATGATACTGATGGACTGTCCTTTGATATACGATCACTATCCTGGCTCCCACAGGAAATTATTGTGGAAATTGCGAAACGATGTAGTCCCTTGGCGGTTTTCCGACTTCGGGCTACTTGTTCTAAATTCAAAGAGACACTAAGTAAAACTAATGTTCAGTTCTGGAAAAAGATGCTAAAACGGTACCTGCAAATTATACGACACATACTTACATTATTCAAAGTAAAAATTAGGTAATATTTAATACACATGGAATTTTGATTTGGTTACTTTTTCGTATCTTTATTTTTATGCAGAGACTTTCCGCAGTATAACATTGATCATTTGAGCTCCAATCCAAATGACGACAAATACTTCACCAAATATACTGAAATGTGTAGCTTCACGTTGTTGCGCCGACCTCTACGAAGAATTGCAGGAAGCGCTCAATTTTTTCCTTTATACTTGTTAAGCCATTTCAGATTTTAAATTTTTATACTCGGTAAAAATGAGTCATCTACATAAAACACTGAAATTACTAGCACGTACTTTGCTATTAAATATTTGATGTGTTGTAAACATTTATTAATGGGATCACAATTTTTAATTTCAAACTGTTTTCTCCAGCAAATGAAACAAATGAAAGCAAAACCAAGAATATTATCCTAAATCGTCCTGTTTTGTAATAATGTCAACTGAACAGCGCACCGCACACACCCAATCGCAGTCGAAAATGTCGTAATTCGTAATATACACTTAAGCAATAAATAATAATAATGTGTACAAAATTGTTTAATTTTATGGGCTTTGATAATATCAAACTGAGGTCGTTTTAAAGCTCGAAGACACTTCCCCGCCTGCGTCTCCATTCACAGACGCCCAAAAATCTTCTTCGGGCTCTGCTGGCTTTTCTGGTTCCGGTGCTGCGGCTTTGTTTACTGGAGCTGATTTTCTAGGCTTAGGCAGTTTTACCACAGCGACAGGGGTGCCACCAGTGGCATCAGTCGCTGATTCGTTAGTTTCTGAAACTGCAGCTACAGCGTCGAGATCAGTCTCAATGACAGCTCCACCGCCGGCTTCTCGATGGAGTAATGAATTCCGCTGTCTCTGTTTATCGATTTCATCCAGCATAGCCTTGTCGGCAGGGTCCTTTGGTATCTGGTCAATGTTTCTGCGCAACGCGTAGTTGAAACCTTGGGCGTCGGGGTCCGAGGGTTTCTGCTGTGAAGTTGAAGGAAGGTGTGCAGTATTCATAATATTCGTTCCTTGTGCTGCTGACGCAAACGCTGCATTTCCTCCCTCTACCAACTCCAGAGGAGTTGGCTTAATTGGAGTAAAGGCAAGGCACACATAAATGTAAAGGAGCAGCAACGCAATGAAAATTAAATCTTGAAATAGAGTAAATACGAGGTCTGGTGTTTGGTCAAACTTGTGATCGTCCCAGTGAAATATGAGTAAAGCGGCTTCCGAACCATAACGAATGAGAATAAGAAAAAGAAGCATTAGTGTAGGATAGAGAACAAGATTGAATGATTCCTGTGGAAAACAGTGAATTAGTGTTAAAGACAGAGAAACTTTAAATATTGCCAATGGTTGATGTCTTTTAATATCTGCATTTATTTACCCGCTCGATTCCATAAAATACAAGCACCCCCAGACAGAACATGGGTAGCATATATATGGCTTGGAAGAATAGAAGTATTCTCGTATCCAGCGTAGCTCCATACATTAGGACCTGGTAGTGATAACGTAATTAAGAACACCATAAATAATTCTTAAGTACAAACAGATTTTCGGAGATCCAGAAATTTAAAGTCATAGAATAACAATAAAAGTCTCACATTTACCATTTCAGAGTGAAACGATGTCATTATATAATTTCGCACAAAGATAAGAACTCGCGCCTAATAAACAGAATACTTAGAAATCAAATGGAATGCAATTCATCTAAATTAAATCTAATTCACCAAATCTTCAGAGACAAGCATGATATAACATACAAGAAAATTTGCAGCCGCAAGGTAGGCAACCCCTTTGAGTGAAACTTTGGGAATTCTTGAAATTAACATTCGAAGATTACTGGAACTCATTTTGTATACTGTATTAAATATTCACTTAATATCTCCTTTAGTTGAAATAAAACTATTGATCACAATTAACAATTAAGGATAACTATCACGCACGAGTAGCACTTATAAACAATGTTCCATGTCGGTAAAATTATGACGAGAAGGAGAGAAGCGGTTTCAACGCAAGTAACTGCCCAAGGCCTTATGGATAACCTCTCAAGAACACAGACTATCTTTTCTGTACGGAACGCGAATTAACTCGTCAAAGGCCATTCTCTTCATCTTAGTTGTACTTTAATGTGGTAATCCATTTCCTAAAAAGCGAACCAAAAAATGCAGCGCATGAATGCAACGCTCGTGAAGTCTAGGGAGGAAAGCAACCGAATGCAGGAGTTAAAAGAAGTGAAGCTGACGTTAATAAAAAAGTATCAATCGGTTTTCTTGGTTTCTGGTGTGCACTGTTCAGTGATGTCGTGTATTAACATCCGTTTGTCCCGACTAGCGATGGTGATAAGCATAATTTCAGTTGTACTGTGAAAGCTTGACGTATTTCAATTTCATTCCTGCTCCCTTGAGTTTGATGTGCTATTATTCCAAACATGCATCTGTGTGGAGTGCTACAGGAATCAGAACAAGTGTGGATGCGAGCATGGTTATCGTATCACTGTTATTGCTGTTTCCGTTGCTGTGAAATGTTAGAGGAAACGGGAGGACGGTGTTTCAAATTAACACATTTTAATCTCACATACAGATTTCAGATTTAGAATTTAGACTCATTCAGAACACCATTGCATTGCATTTCTCTGTGCTTCATTTTCTGTGTTTATGAGTTAGTGCGGTGTGCGGGGAGAGAGTGCAATAATGTTTTTAGGGAAGATATCACATTACAGTATTTTCGTTATTGGGTTTTACCAGTGAATAGAGAAAGAACACTTCACTTAGCGGTGACACGAACGATATTCTTGCGTACAATAATAAAATTGAGGCACTGTAAAACCGAACTTGTCCAAAAATAAATTGGTCCCGTTTGCCAAAAAAAGTTGGAAAAATGTACAGACTTGTACATTCCCGTTTCTTCTCTTGATGTTATGCTTTATGTATCACTCTTAAAATCTTCTTAATGCAGCTTACGATGAGTGCAGTATAGAAAGAAATCATATTTGCAAACGAATATATCACCAAGTATAACTAAACCTTTAACTTTTGCAAAACAAGAGTTCTAAAATAAACTGTAACGGAACCTGCTTGTACGTTATGTGTTGGATTGGTTCATCTCGTGAAACTGGACTGGAGATCCTTAGCTGTTGATAGAAAAGATGACGTACCAATGAAATGCTTTCGTCAATGAAAACTTTAATTGGTTAAATTTTCTCCAACTAATTTATTATTAATTTAGTAAAATCATTAGCAATCACTAGTAAATATTAATTAGTAGGTTTTTAAGATCAAGCATAAAATGATATTAAGTAGGGTAGTAGCCTTAGCCTATGCACTCAGTGAAGGGTCTGCACGAGTTCGAGCCCAAGTGGCTCCGCTCAACCCAAAGTTCCTGAAACTACCTTAATCCTACTCGGCTCGGTGTTAGTACGGGGTAGGTGTCCTGCAAGGAGGGGTGATCCCTTGTGGGGCCCCTCTGGAGCGAGCCTAGTGCCACTCTAGAGGACGACTACAGCAGAATAACCCTGGATAGGGAAGCTGATAGTTAAAAGAAGAAGAAGAAGAAGAAGAAGAAGTACATATTTATGAAAATGTCGAGGAAAGATATCTTTGTATTCTTGCACTCGAGTACCGAAGCTGCAGGCAATTGTAAACACAAACTTATTTTTGCAATCCTATGAATTAGCGTATTTGTCTTGACAAAACATTCCTGCCTGTTCATTTTACTGTATACAGTATAGGTGTCGGAAATGTTTTAACTTTGAACTGTCTCTCAAAGTAAGAACAGACTATCTTTCACATTCTGACATTCTACTTATTCAAGAAAAATGAAACGAATTAAACAAGTTATGGCTATATTAGAAATAAGGTCATTTTGGACATCATTCGATTGAAGAAGAAAACTAAATTACTGAAGAAAGCAGCATTAACACATTGCGTTCTGGAGATTTTCACAAGATTTTGTGGAATGTCATTTATTAAATATTTATCATATCGGTACTTCTGTACAATGATAACAAGTAAATGTTTATAATAGTAATACAAATATAGTACAATGATACTTACATAAATATGACACAAATAAATATTTTACCCATATTTTAAACTTCATCAATCCACTGCGAAAATGAAAATAAAATTCAAGCTGGTAAGGATGTTGAAGTACTTCTAATTATCATTTGCTTATTTAAATTAACATGTTAGACTAACAGTTTAATAAAGTATTTTACGTCAAATACATACTGATACCCAAATAACAATTACCGGTACGTTTTTTCTATTTCAAACATTAAAGCATTCAAAGATTTATGTTTAACTTTAAATAAGCTATTCCCAAAAAGTCGATGGTTGAACCTCAAGCTATGGTGTGGATAGTTTATCTCAGTAAAGTCAAAAGCGCAGATGGTAACCAATCAGAGTGAATATTTCTTTGCGAATGCTTGATTTTGATTATTTAAAATTTCAAGGCTGACAAAAGTTTACAAATGAGGTTCGTATTTTAGATAACATTTTCCGGTAGGATTCCACTTCGTGGGCCCAAGATGAAAAATAGATGCTTCCGCAGAAAATTGCGGAAGCACTCAACTCAACTCAAGATGGCGGCTGAGTTGAGTTGGATGCTTCCACAATTCATTGCGGAAGCATTCAACTCAAAGATGGCCGACACTATGAATTGATGCTTCCGCAAATTGTTTGCGGAAGCATCCAACCCAACCATACTTCGTAGCCGGGTTATTAACCGAATACCCTAACCTAACCTTAACCAAAACAGAGCAATTAAACTAAAACCTAACCGATACAAAGGTATCGAACATCCAACTCATCCATTATAGCTCCGGGTAAGGGTTTGCTTTTAGTCGAATTTCTTTGTTTTCGTTAGGTTAGGTTAGGTTTTACTTTAATTCCTCTGTTTGGGTTTAGCTTAGGTTAGGTTAATTGGTTAATAACCCGGGTAGCAAGTATGGTTGGGTTGGATGCTTCCACAATTTATTGCGGAAGCATAAATTCAAAGCGGCAGCCATTTTTGAGTTGAATGCTTCCGTAATAAATTGTGGAAGCATCCAACTCAACTCAACATGGCGGGTGAGTTGAGTTGAGTGCTTCCGCAATTTTCTGCGGAAGCATCTATTTTTTCATCTTGGGCCCACGAAGTGGAATCCTACCCATTTTCCTTCACTTATCTTTTGGCAATATTATTACAGATCTGTTGGTCAAACGAAACGTGTGACAATAGTGACAAACCAGAAGCCAAAGTGAAGCTGGAAATCACTTTATAGTTTTTGTAAAGTACTCTTTAAATTTTCAATCAGAAACTATGTATTATGCGTAGGCAGTATAAAAAATTCACTGTAATATTTGTAATCCCTTATTGTTTTGTTTACTTTCAGAAGAAATTCTGTTACAGAAATTTAAGGAAGGATTTTATCGTTGCATTTTCTTAATTATAACTAACTAACTATATGTATGTTAGCTTGAGCAATACGAAAAATATCTATTTGTATGGTGTAGTTCCTTCGTCTTCATTTCAGCAAAGTTTGGCTTTTAGGATAAATTATTTCATTGTGAAGCAAGTACGATCTTGTTTTTCTTAATTAAAATTCAGAAACAATATCCAACATTATCCGATGTTTTAATTATAAATCACAAGACAAATTAATTGAAAGAAGGTGATGCAGAATGCAGACATAACTAATGTGCTATGAAAAGTTTAAAATACAAATAAACTCCTCTGCCTGCGATCTCAGAAATAGTCAGCCTTAGATTATTATAGCTTTCTTGTAACATGCAGTCGTCGGATACAAGATAATTGCTCAAGGCAAAATATTTCGTTTGAATAATTCCTATAATTTACATATTATTTTCATCTACCTTATTGAAGGAAGCGTTGGACCAGGGTTTGATTATTGGTATTGCGGATATTTCTGTATACATACTCCAAACACATCCTCTACCAAAAAATCTAACTACTATTAGCTGCGATCCTAACAGAGCTGAGGAAATTTTTTATTGCTTGTTCAGCTTAATTAAAAATGTATAAACAATTTACTTTATTCAGTAACTTAAGAATATTAAATAATTCTTCATAGTTTAAAATGTAAAGCTTATAAAATTTGGCTGTGAACACGATTGTTATTATGCAATCTTAGAAGATGTAATTTAAAATTAAGAGATTTTTTCAGGCGCTTAGAGCGAGACACATGATTTGCAGAACAATTGTTTTAAATTGTCATTTATTTATGTAAACGTTTATTAAGAAAGGTTAAACTTTCTTATGCATCTTAATGCTATCTATTAGGAAGGTCACTACGTTTTGGTCACGAGGAATTTGCCAGCAAAATATGAAAATAAAATACATTATTTTTCCAACCCTAGTAGGAATTTCCTTCAAAGCATAAGGTTTTCTTGGCTTTCACTGCATAATAAGCAATATGTCACCTTGTCATCATCAAGAAGTCATCTTTTTCTTCTTACTTAGGTTATGTGTATTACTAGTAAAGGTATCCAGAGAGTATCTCGAACAAACTCCAAATGACTTTTTGTGATAGAGTTACACTGACTCTACCTTGTACTGTCTGACTCCTTGACTGTGCATATTTGGAATCAACTGCGACCTTGGGGGTCGTCTGGCATCCATCATTCGAATGGCTTGGTCGTATTCATAAAGTGGGTTTGGAACAGTTGTCACTGTTGGATCGTTATTACTAGTAGTCGTAAGAGCATCGCTCGTATTATTATTGGCATCACCAGCGTTTGAACCTATTCTTGGGATGAGGCGAGCTGTATCGGAGGAGTCGTAGCCCGATAGCGAGTTGTTTCTTCCGCCACAACCACATCGTCCCTGCTCCCTAGAGCCTGTCGACGATGTTGAATTATTTCGATGGTGAAAGGGGAGTGTCCCATTTCCTCCAGATAAGGATGGTGATAAGTCATCATGATGGCGATGTCCCTCGGGTGAATACTCAAGGGAGTGGTTGTATACAAAAAGAAGAAAAATGTAGATTCCCACAGCGGCAGAAATGAGTGGATCTACATCAATGCTCATATTGGTGTATGTAAAAGGACCAAGGCTTTTCAGAGTTTGATAAATTGCCTCCCTCTCCCATTGGTACTGTTTGAGTAACTCGACAACAAATCGTGCAGCGAGAAGCAAGGTGAACCCCACCGTTGGCCATCGAATAAATGTCTTTGATTGCTGAAATCGAAATATTTATTGCATTATTTCAGTTATAATTTATGTTTTCTCTGCACATAATGTAAAAATTCAATTATACCTACCTGCTCTACCCCTCGAAATATACAAATTCCTAACACGAGAAAGCACCAGTTAAAAATAATGTCAACGCGTGAAACGTAGTAGTCCCGCTGCATGGATTTATGTAGAAATCATTAAATAAAACATAAACATACTCCAATTAGCAATATAATTTATTGAAATGGGTAAGTAATTAAGAATATTGTTTTATAAGTGAAAATTGCTTACGCCATCCGAGAATAAGTTATAGCACATGCTGAGCATAAGCTGCAATCCGTGGTACTGAAAAGAAGAAAACACCTTTCTGTAAACTAAGAACTCATACTATGCATTACTATATTTATTTATACGTGCTTTGTATAACACGTAATCTATTAATTATTATTTTATTTTATTGTAGTGTTTGCCGTACTACGTGGATAGACGCGAAGAAGAAAATAAGGCTGCGGAGCGACATGTCAGAGGTCAATAAGTCTCCAAACTGTACGTGTAGAATAAAGATATATTCCTTCTGTCACTGTTTCTGCTTCCCCTGTAAGTGTATGCGTAATTAAAGTAATACACTTTAATTATGAGATCACATTACTGATCTTTAAAAAATCTAACATGAAGCAAAATTACCGTATGGAATGGAAATGTCGATGTATGTAGATGGAAATAAGGTGTCCCAACAGTAATTTTAGACACTTGCGTTTTAAATAGTCATTAATTAAAAATCAATGCCCATAACTGATCACTTTATTGTGGAGTAGTTATTGCACATTATACATTACATATAACGTCATAAGTCTCCAGAATGGGCACACTTTCACCACCATATACATCCTTGGGAGCGTTGGAGAAATTTAGTATTGCTTTTGCAGTTGAGTGCCACTTTTCGTATGAAAGCTTACATAAATCACCTCTACCCACAAAATGATATTAAAAATGAAGTCCAAGCTTATCTAAAGATTCCTTTGTTGCCTATTGCTGTTGTCGCTAACTTTATGTAGGTATAGAGAATGAATGACTCCTCTAATTGTATTGGAGGAGGATTTATTGGATTTATTTTAATCTCAAAACAGGCGATTTGTTGATTACTTTGTATATCAAAAGTTTTCAGATTTAATACTTTATTCACAATTATTATTCACTATAATGGAACACGGTAGTTTCTTATAACTTAAGAATTTAATCGACGTCTTGAGATGAATAGAAAGTATGCCTTGGGCAAACACGTAGTCTCAACTGCTCTCAAATCTGCTCAGTTCGGGAATTGCGTTTGTTTTCTTTCATGAACTTGCTATTTGATGACGATAATACTCATGATACAATCTTATGACGAATTCTCTTATCTGCCAAAACCGCATTTGGCGGTGGCGTGGCGTACATGATCTCTTTTAGTCGTAGTCGTACTTTCAGGGTTTTCTATTTTCATTTGGGTTCACACACCGTATGAACTAACAAGTCAAAATAACAAAAACAACCTCTTAAATATTTTGTTTTTCTATTCTAACAAACAACACGTTTGTTAGCGACGCTTTATTTATCGTCTATTTTTGCATTAGTCAGTAGATCCATGTACAAAATTTCAAAAGCATAGCACTTTATGGGCTTATACTTCAACTTTTGATATAGTATAGCATAATTAAGATAAAACGTCCTAGAAAGAATACTCTACAAAAACATGGATACACATTTTGAACCGGCTTCCAAGCCACAGATCTCATTCGAACATTTCCACGAATTGTATAAATAATTTACACAACCACTTCATTTATTTATTTGCCTTTTTTTCTTTTGGTCTAGTAAACACCGACCCAAACCAGATTTTTTCCAAGGGTCATTTAGGAAATTGTTCATGATCTGCCTAAAAGAATACAAATTGACTAGCGATTGAGAGAGAGTGAATTAATTTACACTACGAGTGGGAACGATTCCAAATCGAGGTGAAAGTAAACAGTTTCAACTTGAGATACCTTTTGTTTTAACTAATTGAATGGCAAACGCTATTATCTTATCGTAACTTGGCAAGGATTTTTTGTGTGTTTTTAATGCACCACGTGGCATGTAAACAACTAATTGAAAATGTCGATGACGAAGCAAACTATTAGATTTCAAAGACGTCAACGGAACAAAGCAAGATCACCGTTAAAGTTCTTGGTCACACGATACTCTATAGGGCGTATTACGAGTAAAGGGTAAACCAATCAAATTGTGTCGTTGATATTGACTATTGACATTTTGGCACATTACTGCAACCTGATTATATCCTGTTAAAAGTTAGATAAAACTACATGAAGTAACTAAAATTGTTCTCAGAAAAGTAGAAAAACTTACAGTGCGTCCATCATCAGATTCGCATTTATGCACCTTTTTCCTTCACTTGTTCTGTCAAAGAAACCCTTCCCATTCTCAGCATCATCAACATCAACATTGTATAGGTATGCACATATTTATAGGATACAAACTAGAGAGAGATTGTGCAAAACATCCAACCAAATAAAAACAGGC
Source organism: Cyphoderus albinus (assembly GCA_021029165.1). Taxonomy (NCBI): domain Eukaryota; kingdom Metazoa; phylum Arthropoda; class Collembola; order Entomobryomorpha; family Paronellidae; genus Cyphoderus; species Cyphoderus albinus. The sequence continues at coordinate 32,575 of VYYJ01000202.1, forward strand.
AAGTCAGAGTGCTTTCCAATGCTCCGCGTTTCACTTTCACGGGAATTTCCGTTCTAGTGTAAGTAGGTATGGTATGTTGTAGAAGCCCAGCATTCAACGTTTTCCCAATGCATTTTCCTTCATGCATAATACATTAGCTTCGCGAGTAGCTCAGCTCGATTCGTAGACTAAAGTCTGGTGCCAATAGCATCAGAAATAGAAAACGGAAAATGGAGTTGATACAATATAACGCATAGGTACATGATTACAAAGCTTTATAGCCAAATGTATAAAAAGTAGCATATTAAACCTACGAACTATTTAATACATTCTCCGTATTTGCTACATGGTTTAGACAATTTGTGCAGAGCTGAAAAAGCTAGTTTCCAACTTATAATGCATATAGTATTCCGCACCCTCCAAGAAAAGATAGGAGAATGGGTAGCAGGAGGTAATGAAGAGGGCTTGCCATTTGGCTCATAGTTTACAAGCTTTGCTTTATTCAATCCTCCTGGACGGTTAAACAAGCCATGAGTATGGCTGCCTAATACAACGACTATACGAGTGCCAGTGGAAAATTTGTCCTAGTTTCGGTTTCATAGAAATGGGACAATGAATTATTTAATTCAAGATTATATGGAAGTAAATAGAACAAATTGAAAAAAAATCTTATCTTGTGAACGAGATGTTTTGAGCATCACTGACCCGTGAATTCTTAATCGACTTTAACTGTGAATTCCAAACTTGAACATATATAAAGTGTGTCATGTCAATGTATGGTTCCCTCCATTTCCATTGCCTTTTACTTTCAAAATAAAACAGCCTGAATAAGAATTATGCCAAGAACAAGTTGAACTATTAGAATTTCATACATTTCTATGTATACTACACGATAATCTGCGCAAATGATCCAAATGCCCCACGATTCTTACAAAAAATCAATTGCGTCATTTATTTACGTTGTAAAATGTCATCAGAGAATGAAAGTTCGAAACCGCCAACCAAAATTCAAGTATAAAAGAGAATTAAAAGTAAAACTAACATTTTTCTAGTAGTAAATTCTATGTCAATTTCACCAGAAAGTTGTCATTTGACGCGAAAGGGAAATTACAAAGAGCCTTGCTCATAGATAGGGCCTTGCTTTATGCTACTGAGCTTAAAGGTTCATCTAACTCACCTAGAGGTTAGTCGGCCTTTTCTGAATCATACATATAACCACTGATGTTTTACATAAACCCCAATAATACATCATGTGTGTACAACATCGACTTGACTCGGAATATATCCGAAGGTAAACGATAGATTGTATTATGACTATCTTCTGAATTTTGGTGGTAGTATGACAGATAGCACACAGCCTTAGAAAGGTGAAAAATGATGATTAACGGCGCCACCATTTCTGCATCTTTCCTATCTACCCAAATTAAGCATTTGATTTTCTGCCAATTTGGAAACAAAGATCTTTTTTGTTGTATCGCATCACATAAATTATATGATGATCCTAGGTCGTGCGTAACAATTTCCAAGTTCAAACTCACTCAGTCAGCTTCACATTCACCATTTTCTAAAACATTGTTTGCTAGTGTTAGTGTAAGTTTTACACTGTAAGAAGAGAAGTTTATGAAAAATATGACATAACATTTTTCAATTGAATGATCTCCTTTGGAATTATTTTTACTCATTTCATGAATGTTTACAGTTTGAGGTAAACCTTATACACACATTTTTAGTACACACAATAAAAAAGACTAAATGTGTAGATGTGAATAATATTACATCGTATTTTTCAACTATTGAAGAATGTCGCATGCTCCCAATTTGTATAATAATTTTATTTCTGGTGTGTTTTTTTCTTCTTTTCTAATCTCGACATACTTTCTTATTAATCACAATGAAAGTAGAAGTGGAATTTGTATTTAAAGTTACATCGAAATAACTGAATATAGTATGAGTGACAAAAGTAATATGTAATAGAATTAATATTTTAATGACTCATTGAATGCAAAGTCCATTCTGTTTTAATACATCGAATCACTGGATCTTTCCATAATATTACTTAAAAATTAATTATTGCTGCATTTCATCATACTCAGGGGAAGCGAGAGGAATCGGAGGAGGAAGCGAAATGTCATCAAGCTCTGTGGATTCGTCCAGTGTTCCTGGAGCAGGCAAAGCAGGCAAAGCCTTCATTCGATCTCTCTTGTCGATCGGAGTAATCGGATAGTGTAAAGCCTCTCCTGGCTGCGCTCCGTGTCCAATGCCTACTCGACTACTTCGTGGAAGTGCGGATTTCTTCTTAATGTTACTGCGGTCGGTAACAGCAGCAGCTTCTAAATTGCTATTTTTTACATTTTTCCGTTCAAATTCGTTATGAATATTGGAATTATTGGTTGGAGGTGATCCTGGAGTACCTACAATCTGCACCTGCGTTCGTCGTTGTCGAGTTGTAATATCTCTTTTCGCGGAATGATGCGAGCTGCCTTCAAGTTCTGTCTTTTCCGTTTTCCCTTCACCACGTAATTCTTGGCATGCATAAATCAGCAGAGTTAGCACGAAAATGGAGTCAATAAAGATATTCAAAAACAGAGACGGAGTTTTCATACGGAATGCGGACCAGTCAAATGCATAAATGTAAGCGAGCTCAGCCGTGTACCGAATGAACAAAGTTGTGGCCAAGGAAAGGGCCGAGTAAAAAACAAAGTTGAAGGAATCCTGTAGCAAATCAATGTTGTTAACCAAATATGTATGAGATTGGAACAAATTTCATGTTTACTATTATTTTACGATTAATTGTATATTAAGTAAGTAAACGATCAGGTACCTCTTCAACTCCCATTAAAGCAAAACCACTCGACGTAAAGAGTGGGATGAAGTAGATCACATGAAGCATGAACTCTTCCAGGAAAGGTACGTTTAAATACGTCATTTTCTTCCAATTAAGACAAACAAAAATAATGATTTCAAAAAATAATTTAATTTAAAAAATAATTCAGATTAAACATTGTCATTAAGTTATAAAATTTATCAGCTTACATATCCTGTGATGCCAGATGCTATAGAGTTTACCACCAGTAATATACTGCGATACTGAAATTAAAATTCTTGTTAATTGCAATTTCCCACCATGTCAAAAAAATTTAATATATACTTATTCAAAACAGAAAATATAGAAAAGGGAAATGCTTGAATTTCAGCCTCCGATTTTACTTACAATGAATACTGACGCGGCAAGGTAGGCACCTCCTCGGCAAGTTGGAGCACACATTATTATGAAATGTCACAGCAATAAAAATTCAGAATCTAATCAGACACTTCAACAATTCCACTGGAAATAATAATAATTATTTTAACAATATCATTGTGTGCTGTTGAACAGTATTTTGTACTTATTATATCTGCAAAATTATTTATCCTAATCCTGGATGAAATGCATGGAACAACTTTTCAATCGAGAATGCTTACGATCCAGTAAAATGTAAAATCTCCCGTAGTACCTACATCGGAACAACTCTTTTTCCGCACTGGTTTGTGAAAAAGCCCTCTTCTTTACATCACTACAATAGCACAGTAACTCTTCATCTCTTGTATCAAACCTTGAGATTTCGCTGTTGACGAAAAGGGCAAATGAGTCTCTAACGTACAATAAATAGCTCTGCTTATGCAGATATTTAACATTAATATCGAGTGATATTTGTATGGAGCTTGTTATCTATCAGTCTATCTAGTGTCTAGCGGAAATGCTGATGATGATGTGGCTAACTTAAAGAATGTTACATGCAAAATATAGTTTATCTTATTAGATTTTTAATATGCACTTAGCGTTTAAGAGGGAAAGTTTACTGAAGAATCTAGTTTGAGACGTGATTATTTTCAGTGTAACGTAAAAATCATGAGCGGTATATAGAAAGTATTTGTGAGATTGAATGAAGTTGTGTGGAAATTGGATGCGGCTTTGGAAAGTGATTTTGGTATTGAAAATATTAGCGTACAGATTAGCTTGCAAGACATGTGAAAGTCTGAAAATGTAATGGGTAAACCTTATTCTGGCAAGATAAAAAATTGAAAATAAATACACAACTCCGCATCCTCTCTTCAGTAAAAGTACAATGTGCTTATGTACTTTACTTACAATTAGTCCAAGAGTGCAGTTGCATCCGAGCAAAGGAGCTAAAATATCTTCAAGTGACATCATAACGTTTTCGGATGTATATGTATAAGCCTCATACTATCTCAGAGTTCTGGCGGCGCGACATTTATATGACCTTCCGTGGTAAATTTAACTTTGAAAACGTGCCGTTTGTCATGTTGTTGTTTATACTATATCTAACTTTGTTTTAAACTGAAGAAACTCAACTCTTTTACCATGTAGCCACCAATATTGATACGATGTATCACTCATACTATTTACTGCTTTGTTGCACGAGCATATATTATTCGTACCTAGAAACCCGACTATCTACACAGCTCTGAATTGTGCCTCGGTACAAAACTGAGTGGCACAATTCCAAACCAAACATTTATAACGGTGATGTTTTAGAAATCACATTTTTGCTTCAGAGCAAAAACTTGCAAATTTTGAGACTTGTGCTCTATTAGGAATCCACTTTCTGACCCTGACGTTTTACTGACATTGAGTACAAGTACGGTATTTGTATGTGTAGTTAAATCTATAACCTCATTAGTCAGTCAGCATCATAATACATAAACATCCCGTGATAGTCTAAATAGTAGTGTCCAGACCGTCTATATTCTAGGAGCAAAATTTCCCAAAAAATCGTTTGGAATTTAAAATCACGGAGAAAAAGAGACTCTGTTCAACGAAAAACAGTTCGAAAGTGTTGAACACTAAATCAGTCGTTTTTGTTTAGTTTTGATGAAGTATTAGGATTTTCAGGCATGACAATATCAATTGCTAAATCTGTTGTTTGTTTATATCTTGAAAGTCCAACTTTTGAGCTTCATTCATCTACAATAGATTTAATTCTCGCATTTCCGTCCAAAACTTCTGAGTTTGAATTAATGCTCCTTTGATAATTTTTAGGCACGGAAAAGTATTATGTAACACATCCCATTCATGTGAGTTTTCTTAAGTTGATGAAGAATTAGCTAAAGAAAGACCTTGAAAGTCAAATATTTTAAAAGTAATATTTTTCAGTTTTATTTAAATATAGACTTAATGGGTTATTGTATAATAATTATAATATAATATGCATATGTAAATCTGAGTTTTTCATCGATATTCAATGCTTGCGAAAATTCGTGTGATCTGAATACTTTTGGTTAGTAATAATAAGTTATCAATAAATACTTATTTGAAATAAGTTATTTCATACAAGTGTACTGGAGTAGTAGTAATCACAGGCTATTAAAGTTTTTTTTCGTTTGAGGGATCAAACCGCAATATCATCTAAAAGCTAAACTCGCTACTGCTATCTAGCAAGGTAGAGGTTCATTTCAAGTACAGTACTTTCACTAGCTCTGACTGCATAAGTCCGACAATTCAATATAATATAGTTGATTTTCACATTAATTAACTTTCTTTAAATCTGCATACATTTGTCAGTACCCTTAATATTATAGCATAATTTCTGTTTTTTTGTTAAATCTATCTGAAGTAAACTGGATAAATACTTTGGATTACGGTTATATACATACATTATAATTTTACTTGCGCTATTAATGATACGTATACAATCCCTAATACCCTACATTTATGTAAATATTTTAATATCAATTAACTTAAGAAATAACCAACCTTTAATGATGGTAAGTCTACTGAAAGTGATGGCCGTAAACATTTTGCAGAAGTACTTACATAATTAATTCGTACAAAATATTTTCAGCTTTATAACTACGTAATAGCACTAGGTGAGACGTTGATTGCTTAGTTTAATTCAAATAACTCGTACTCTAATAAGTTACCACATCTGTTGTTTCACTACTCTAAACTCTATGAACTGACTCAAAATAATCATCCGTGAGACATTAACAACATTATCAATTAACAATAACTCTTTTGGTTCAACCTACTCGCCAATTCTAAACGTACAAGTTTCTTTGTACTACACAGTACATTTTCTGTTCTGTACACAGCCTTTGTTGTATACATGACACTATAAACCGGTAATGTACTTTTTTGATTAGTTTAATACTAAATAGATTATATCAAAACCAGGTACTTTTAATACGATGAAAACTTCTACAAAAACTGTGAGTCTATTGTGTAAAGACTGTTCTAGTTGATTATTCATTACACGACAAAAAATATTTGATCCTGTTCGTCGGTATTACCATTTAACTACTACAAGAATACATGGATTAGTCAAAATCTATTATCATAATTGACAATGACGCCTACATTACGTTTGTTACTTATGCATTTGTATAGTTTTAGAAATATGAACGACTTTAATTCCATATTCTTTCAGAGTGAATATCCAGCTCTTCGTAAAGGATTTTTTCAATATTAATGTAAAAGCATGTTAAGAAAACACTATTTGATTACTGCATTATAAATACTACAGGAAATTGTGCGAATCAATTATTTAAACTGAAAATCTATTTTCCATATTTAAGATGCGCTCCGAACATGTCGAATCATGACATCTGGTATAGTCGAAAATCATCAATCTATTCCACAATACAATTCTCCTTTCATGGCACATATTTTTCTACTCTTTACTTATAAACTTTACATGTAAAAAGTAATGAAAATATTCATCATTCTCGGAGTTTGTAGAGACCATTCGTCCTAGAAATTGTCAAGTTCTCCTTGACCGGAGCACGGGAAAGTCTTTCGAATTAGTAACACTCATTGAAAATTACCTATCTACTTTGGTAACAGTTTGGTATGATTGCATTATGCAGTTCTCGCCCATCCATACTTTACTATGCCTTTTACCTAAGGTTTGGTTCATTAATGATTTGTTTTCGTTAAAAGAGCATTGCAGTCGTGTTGTGTTACGGTGTACGTCCCTACAGAGGATCACCTCTGACATCATAAGTAAACAAATATTGTATAGAAAAATTAACTTTCAAACTTCAACGTTTACGCACAATTTTTTGTACAACTCAATTGGGTACTGGTTCTTTGCCACATTATGATATATTAATGCTATTCTAACTGTTAACCTATATCTAAACTTTAGATTCTAAAGTATTCTACAGAATCTAGCTAAATGCAATGGCACTGGAAACTGCAACATTAGTGCAACAGGGAAAGGTTTTTTTAGAAAGATTAAAATAAATATTCTGTGGTACGTAGTCAAGTCTTCTCTACATCACATTTATCTATTGAATAAATCAAAATGCTTCTTAATTGCTAGTCAATCAATACATTTGTTTTTCCGTTGCGTTAATGAAATTAAACCATAGAACCGCTAGGCCTTCTTTGAGAGTAATGAGGATAAGTGTGTGAACCCGAAGCCATGAGTGATGGATGATGATAATGATTATAATGAGGTGGCGGTGGTGCTGAGATTACATTGGAAGTACTTGGATTTCCAGAGAATGTCAGATATGATGAGTTATCCACCATCTCATTGTAACATTGCTGTTGAGCTCGACTCTTTCCGTGATATGACATATGTGGCATAGGCTGAGGATGCGCGTAAGGTGAACAGGGTTGGCCTTGAATATGCGAGTGCGGCGGACTCGGTAGGAAACTAAGTTGACTTTGATGATGTGGTACAGGTGGTGGAATTCCTACGACATATTGTGGAGGCTGATAGTGGCCAACCGGTACTTGTGGTAACGCATAGCCCCTCCGAGGGTCAAATCTCTGTTGGCATTTGGATTGTGGAGGCATCATGTGAGCATTTGGTGGTGAAGCGTTCCAGTGCTGCACATTTCCAGAATTTACTAAGCAACTTCTTGTGGGTTCGGGGGGAGGTCTCCAATCTCCCCCGTGAGTATGTGGTTGAGAAAGCGCACTTCCAAGTTCTTGTTCCAAAGGCTTTGCAAATTTGACCTGCATTCGTGGGGAAGAAGAGGAGGAAGTGTAACCTCCTCCTTTTTGGGGGTAAATTGTGATAACTTGCTGCTGTTGCGGCGTTTGAATATTTTGCTGCATTTCCCTGGCAGGAGGAACCGGCGATCTTTGCTGAAGATGGTTTTGACCTGAAGTTTGAGACTGTGGTGTATCTACGCGGCGGACAGAGTTTGGGTAAAAGCAATTTAAATGATTTCCTACGTGTGATGGCTGACGCTGTTGTCCACGTTGTTGAGGTAGAAATTCATTTGGGAATTGAGTATTCAAAGTTGACTGCGCACAGTTAAGTTCTTGGTTTTGTAAACTAGCTTTGCCTCGAAGTGCAGGCGAAGCAGGATTTGTAAGTTTATTGTCTGAGTTTCCTGATTGTGTAAACTGGGGTTGAACATAGAAAGCGACATTTCTGGTAACGGATTGAGCATGACCAAACACATGGCCAGAGTCTTCATACATTAACTGACGAAGATAAAGGATTAACGATGTCACGTAAACTACGGACACAACAGTCATGACAATGAGAGCTACCAATGTATACACCTCGACCATCCACTTATTTTGATTTAATATAGGCGTTTCTGGTGGATTAAAATCAAGTTCCGACAGCTGCGATCGACTTTCAGCATCATCCGGTCCGTGCGACACTTCCGCAGAAACTCTTTTTTTATCCGACGCTGACGAGCGTCCATGATGTCCGCCATTGCCTTTGCCTTCACCAGTCGCAACTGTCGGAAACGTGCCGCTTGGGCTTCTGGTTAATTTTGGTAGAAAGTCTGACGAGTAACCCTCTCCGGATAGATGGTCTGACGTAGATGCACTAGAAGAAGCGGAACCTCTTGGTTCTGAGGAATGAAAGCTAGAGTAAACGTAGCCATCCGTTATGGAGATGGGCAGGAAAGGGAACTGATGATACTCATAAGCTGGTAGGAATCTCAAAATGTACAGGATGACTAGAACTGTAATTTGAAGTATGGAGAATCCGAGCGTTGCATATTTTAATATTAAGAAATATTCCTGAAACAATAAAATATTCAAATTAATCTACCAAGAACGACAATAAATATCCACGAAATCATTGATACCAATAATGAAAGCTTTGCGCTTTTAGGACAATTCATTTCAGACCTTTTCAATAGATTGGAAAATCACAATTCCAAACGCCAGGAATAATGTTATGTACGCCACGAAAGGCAGTAGGTATCCTGTAATACGATCCTTGATCACCTGTATGTAAAAATTATCATTTTTATTGCCCCCATTATTACGCCATATTAAAATATACATTATCAAATAATTTGGAATATAATTCATCGTTCATAAGAATTAAAATGCTTAATGAATTTTGTCGGAGCTTTCCATTTTCGATGTGAGCATAAGATTGTAAAAATTAAATTCGGATATTCATCAATGCAAGGTAATTTAACGATAATATGAATGAAATGTAAATGTTTTAACGGCAAAAGTCTAATGTCCAGTAATGAAGAATATAAAAGGATTTAATCAAAACAGGGTCGGAGGGGGAACATGGAATATTGACATGTTTGTCCTGCAAAAGTAAATCAAAGCAATTTCACTTGAGAAACACAAATTGTTCGGTTTCAATTTGACTGTGAGCTCCGAATTTTGGTAAGAATAACTCGGTTTATAGTTAACGTATTTTATGATAGATGAAATTGTATGTTTTTTTGGATACTACTTCCTTAACGGCCCTACTGATAATCTAGAAGTTATCTTTTACTGAAGTTCTACTCGATTAGTTGGCTTAAACTGTTTTCAGATTGAATTTTTTCGTACTTTCGCCTTGCAGATGTCAATCAAACGCGCGATATTTGCATACGCCTAACATTTTTACAGCCTCTCCATATTAGCGAAGCGTTGGGCTTTCACTTGCATTTGTTTAAACCGAAAGAATGAATGGCGATCAGTTATTAACTGGAAGAGGGGAAATGATTGGAAGTAATACATAGACTTCATACAAGAAGGATGCAGTTTACATAAAATGCATAATATGTAGTGCATTTAAATTTGCAACACGGGTGCAAATCATTACTTACATCAGTTATGTTGAAAAATGTAAGGAAGGCCGTGACAACTACATAGCGTATAAACAGCACAAGTCCGAGGGTCTAGAAGTTGAGAAAAGGAAAATGCTTTCACCAGAATCTCAGCCAGTTCAATGCTTTTAAAGGTATAATACAATACAGTCCGTTTAATAATTAATCGAACGATAGGTACAAATCAAATCCATGAGTAACCTAGATAATCCATTCCTAATGGCATTTTAGTGTGATATGTTATGTAATACCGCCATTGTGCGCACAAAATTATGCACATTTTCAGCCGATGGTATTCTGTTCTTCACGCCGAACACAACTGCCGATGGAATATCTATAGATTGGAGACTCAGGGCAGCAGTACAGTACAGTTAATATTCCAACTAATTTCTATTGCCGACTGTTTCTAAAAATCGGTTAAGTTTAGTAGATAATAATTATTAAAATCTACGCGGCAGCATATCAAACGGAGATACGTACATATGGAATTAAAATACAGATTACGTTGTTGTTGTTAATGATATACAGACGCTCCTATACTCAACACAACGGTCTAAATAATGTTGTTAATTTCAATTAAACAATGTACTCAAAACATGCATACCCGTAGAGTGAATCAATTTTATACTAACTAAATGGCTTAATCACAAATGCAAAATATAAGCCAAACTCAGTGATTTTCTAAATGCCCAAAAGATAATAGGTTTTTTAGGTCCTTTAAAGTACTTGAGTTCGGACCGAGTATCTTATGCAAAAGCGTTAAATGTACCTGTGCTACTAAACATATGTTACTAACTATAAATAATATCAAGGTTCTTGTGGAATCAACTTATTAATTTTTACACAAACAAAAACGCTTGCCATTACTGGTTCTTTCCAGTATCTCGTTTCGATCATTTCAGTTGATTGGCTACAAGATTGTAGTTACATACAGGAAAAGGAAAAATGACTTTTATTCGAAAATCAAGAAATATTCCAAGAAAGAGAAATTAGTTTGGATATTTTCTTTATATAGCCACGTGAAAACAGAATAGCAGCTAGTAATTTGCATACTTTCTCTGCACAATTACAATATCATTATGAATGGCTCATAGGTTACGTGTAGGAATTTTACCTATCGTTAAACAAAATATCAAACGCTGTGTAACGAACTGTTCTTACTATGTGGATGCTACTCAAGTACTTCGAGACTGTTTTGTAGGACATTTTCACACCTCAACCCTGTAACCGGGTGATTCGAGCCGGTAACCAATAAATTCCATAGCACGCAACCAAAAGTAACAGCTGTAACAAAGAGTAACAGTAATATTTCAGAAAAACCAGGTACAATTAACGTAACAAAGACATTTTAACAGACCAAGGAAATCAGCTCTATAAATACATTTACTAAATCTTCATTCATCCATACCTTAGAGAACACAGTAAAAGTGGAAAGTCACTTTAAAAGAACGATCCGAAAAAGATTGGCCACATGATTAAAATCTTTACAAATGGTCTATTCGCTTGCTTGTGTTCTCTTGTTTTTAGCTTTCTATGGCACGGAAAATTGTATATTTTGTAAATGTAGAAATAGCTAAGCTGATAGCCTTAATTAAGGAACCACATTATATATATATATTTTTTGAAATATTTCTTACGTGAAGCAATAATTGCCGAATGGAATGGCGTCACATTAAAAAAGTTCTTCTGCTCCCAGGAGTTTTACACAATGTTACTTCTCCAATAAAAATTGAACGACTTCAACAAAAATGAAAATTAAGCCCTACACATAAAGTAGATTTATTCGGGTTTGATTTTCAAATTTGTTTTGACTCTGTTTCAAATTGTAGCCTTTTTAACACACTTATTGCTCGTATATCAGACTCTTACTACAACTACAGAACATGGATTGGGCAAGTTTTTTAACCCATATATTGTTATTTTTAGTGAAGATATAAAATGAACCGAGCAGAGCACAACTCATCCTACCAGTAATAAGTTAATAACTTTCACTGCTTTCCCTCATACTGTGAGATTTTGCATTTCCGCTATTGCTCATGTTGATAAAATTAAATTTCTCAAAACAACAATTTTCTCTCCCCTAAAAACTTTTTATTTATCTTAAAGCTTCAGTTGAGACAGCTTCGTAAAAACTCTCCCACAAGGCAACAAAACTAGGCAATACAGTTGTCTGGCTAAGAAGAAATTACAGCACCGTATCGTTGTAGTTGTCTATCGTAATTGTCAATGAAAAGGGTAATAATATCAAAACATCTGGATAATCTTCAATCAATCACGAGACGAAATAAGTAGATACTGCTTGAAGAACTGCTTTGTGCTCGGCACTATTGTGACTCCCTTCAACTTTGAATATTCATTTAGTAACCCTATTAGTAAATTTCTCCACTCCAAAACCTAAGTTGTTTAAGAAGAATGAATATGTCTCTAGTAGTAAGAAAGTTTCTGTTAGGAGTCTGATGTTGCGCTATTCAAACTTCTATGTATAAATTATAAAGCTATTTTTCTCAATCTGTGAGAAAAGGCGAAACAGAAAACATTGCATTAGGAGACAAAAAGATCTAGAGATGCTCAAGGAGGCAGTTTCATATAAAGCAGCTTTCGCCGGATGTCTCCATCCAGTAATTAATTCTTGGACCAGTCTACTTTTAAAACTGTGTCTTGATAAAATTAGGTTAATCTCTTTTATGTAACGTTTAGATAAATCCGTTTTCAGTTTTATAAGCAAGTGTTTGGAATTGTGGATTATTGGCAGCGATTCAGAACAGCACACGCCTTCTATTGTAAATCATTCAATAAATATTTAATCATTACCGAAATTGTATATTATATATATATTTAATATAAAATCTTGTTTTAACTTTCTTTTTCTAAACAAGCACGGTAAACAATGTCACTTCACTACTACCACTGCCTCATTTAAATCAGTGTTGTTGATGAAGGAAATGCTCGCCGACAGGAATTAATATTTTGTAACTAACTTTGAGTAGCGGATACTTGTAAAGAAAGGACAAGTGAGCAACAATGTGATTGTAAGTACCGATTCGACATTATTATGGATTGAGTCTAATCAATTCAATATTAACAACAAAGTGATAAAACGATTAAATGATTTTTTCTTTCTAGTCGCGTTGTACGAGAAAGCAAAAAATCAAACTGACGGACTGAACGTTGTATATAAAATAGCGTTTTGAAGTTTGAGGACCATACGGGTCTGAGAAAAGGAACCAAACATAATGTAAATATATCACGTCTAAAATCGATGTAATAGTTTGCGTACCGTATACACAAGAGAAAAGATTCTCCAGCAGCCGTCACGTCACCATACTATTGTTGTGGTAGCTGAAGTGAGTAAAAATTCCGTGATGAAAGTGGAGTAAGAGTATTAAGAAAAATATTTGTCACATTGTCCGTGATGATAGCGAGTAAACAATGTTATAGGGGAAATATTATGATATTTCAAGGAATAAAATGAAGGAAATACAGGCAAAGCGAAAAAGTGGTTATAATACCGTAGGACTAGATATAAATATACGTAGAATAATAAATGGATTATTGACTGTGTCGTAGTGAAAGCGGGTAACGAAACACTGTTATTTTTCAGGGATTTTTAGCGTGTCTATACAGTGGAAGAAATTGATGATGGTGTATGGTAAGCAAATGTTCTATGGGATTATGAATATATGTATGTATACGACATGAACAGATATTCTTATAAATAATATTATTACAATAATAATATTATTAATAATAATAGCAAGTAAAGAAATTGAATGAAGTAAATGGAATCTTGATGTACTAGATTGTATAACGTGCCTGCTTTCATTTCCTTTCTTTAGTACGCTTATAAGAAAGCAACTTTTTCACATAACACTCTGGTATCTCTTAATAGTCATGGATTTTGTGCTTTTGCTTAGCTATTCTCGGGCCAAAACTTAGAAATCGGAATAAACCCGGGAGAGATGTAGCAGCAGAGAGTAAGAGAAAGGGAGGCAAAACGAGTGGAAAGAACAGCAGATAAATGTATGTGTTAGGACAACGGGACTGAATGAGGCAAACTACATGTATACATTTGTTACGGTATACTCAAGGAAAAAAGAAAGCAACATATCAAATCAGCAGCAAGGTCGCCGAATGAATTTAATATCAGGCTATAACCTATACTATATAAACTCTAACTGTTCTAAGCAAACATTGAATAAGTGTTTAGGTATAGACGTATTCACAAGGTTTTTCTGCTCTCTCGACGAAAGAATGTGGAGAAAGGAAGCAGTACGGTCTAAGGGATAAAATGTATGACAAAACTGGCAATGTACCTACGCACAACGGAAAGGCATGGACTAGGCACTGTACAAATCCAACTAAGGACAACAGAAGCGAATGCAACCGCGTCGCTTTCATGCCCTGATCTTGTTTTGAAGGAGAAAATTAGAACATTAGGTTAGCGACAAGTCGATAATGCGATGATCATAAAGATTATTTCATTTGCCCAAAATGCACTAGTACCTTTCTCAAAACCTTCGTGGGGATAACTTTTAAACGCATTGAGTTAAGACTTTGGTTCTAGAGACAAAAGTCTTAGCCTGTCTTTTAGATGTTGACAGCTTTTTTAAAAAAATTTGAAAAATTATAAGGGGTTTGAGAAAAATTAAAAAACTGACTTCCAGCTTGGCTTACATGCTATACCTACGACTTTAGTTCTAAGAACCTGTCTTCAGCTCAGGGCATAGATAGGTAACATCGTTTCATTGTCGCTTCAATTTAAAAAGAAACCCAATCGGCTCCCTAAAAATAAAAATAAATGGTTTGGCTAGGAAACACATCCCCTCACCGATTTTCATAAAAATTGGTAGGATGATAGAATTCGACGAGTCGAGTTGAATGGTATTAATTTTATGCGGAGCTCGGCTCGTTTAGTGACCCCATCTGATCTTAACCTAATCTGACCTGACTAAAATTAATAGAATTTTTTACAACCAAAAATCAATTTTCTTTCTCGTAACCCAAACTAGTATGTTTTAGTCCAACTTTGAAGTTAGCTTGAAATCATTATAAGCATTCATTCTTAAATCAGATACAAATACTATTACAGTCGGTTAGTATGATTAGAGGTTCAATAGTAAAGAAATAATATTAATACCATTCAAATCGTTTCGTCGAGTTCTACATTGTATATCATCCTACCAATTGGTGAAAATGGGTGAGAGGGTAAACGTAATATACCACTTAATATGGGCTAAAGGTGTGACCTTCAGTAATCCCTAAGGCTATATCTTATCCTTAAATATATGTTCTTGCCTTTTGCATCGATAACGAGTGAAAGAACCAGACAATATCAACTTGATATTATCAAGTAATGTACCATTAATATAATATGGCTGAAAATGTAGTTACTCTTTCTTTAATTTTTATCTCATCCTAATCTTATAAGTTATCCAATAAATGTAAATTGAAATAATTTTGAGCTCTGGGTCCTGATAATTTTTAGTAGAGCTACCATAACTAGAATTATCTATGCTGTATAAACTTTACGTGTTAACAAATTAACGCAATCTTACAATTCTGATTATCTCATTTGTTGGATAACTCAATGATCATATGCAGCGGAAACACTCTAAGTTGCACTAATCAAATAACAATATTTGTTATTGTATAGGTAGTAACTACCATGCACAGAAGTAACTATGTTAATGTTAATCTCTGCATGTTAATGTTTCTATAAACTGCTCATGACAATGGAATAATAAAAGGGGTGAGGATGAGTAGATGTCAATTATTCGATGATTATTTCTCTCTATCATGTAATTGTAATTGTAATTGTTTATTTATCGTCCAAGAAAACCAGAGAACTCTGGCAATTACATCAAAGACCTTTACAGTAAGTTTTACATAATTATAGCATTGGTACTGGTTATAGTTGTCATAATAAAGAGTAATAAATTAAGGAAGTAAAGTTTATAATTAAAATAAATACAATTATTCATTAGTCAGGATTAATAAATAGTGGTATAGCAGTAAGAAAATCTTCATCGTCATCATAGTACAAGGTGTCTTGTATTTGTTTAGTAAGAATATGAGAGTATAAAAATATTTTGAATTCATATAAGCATGCAAATGCAAAAACAAAATTCATCGCAAGAAGTGACTGATATAAGAGTCAATTTCCGGTTGTACAGTTTAGTTTGTTCATGCAATTTTACTCTGGGGATGGTGTAAAATTATATTTCAGTTTTTCAGAATTCCTCCTTTGTTCATTATTATAAGCCGTATTACATTTTACAATTTACATTGAAAGTAATTTGACATGAGAATTCAGTAACTAAACCAAGATCCATTTTACAACTCATATTTAGTAACGATTTGTTATCCATAATATTGCTTATTTGTATACTGCCTACGATTTTAACACGTTATATTTGTACACATTTCAAAAGGAAACGAGGATCATACATTTCACACCATAATGATGACACTCTGTTTATATTAAGCAAACCTTATGCAAGATGTCAAAAGTCGTCCGGCATACATGATTCACATTATTATGAGTCAGCTAATTCTCTCCAACATTCTGTCACGATATCTGCATGATTCAAGTAAATGTTTCAGTCCAGCTAGCCCGCATTTAAGTTATTATGTCATTATTATTTGTGCTCGCAAGCTCATTGACCATGGAAAAGGTAGTAATATTCCATTTCAGTTTGTCATACACAAATCCTCTGGCATGAGATGGCAAGATACTACCTATTGGAGATATTCAAGTTTATGTACACAACCTTCAAGTTTTATGACAGCGGATAAGTTTTATGCGTCAACATCGTCATCGGAAGCAGCTTTGATTTATTACGAAACAAAACTGAATTGGAGCAGTAAAGTCTTCAGTTGTTTAGATCACTCAAATTCTACAAAATACAATAATGTTCTAATAAAAGCGTAGAGATCAGAAATGGTATTCATTCATATTTTTGTTATCAAAATCGTCGAAATGTCAACAAGTCAACAATTAACTCTGTCAAAAGTGCGCTGCTTTAATTGTTGCAATTTTGTGAATTTGCCATTGTAATGTTTCAAGATTCATCTTAATCATAAAGTTTTTCACGAGATTTGCTAAACAAATAAAACTAGTAAAAGATACTTTTTTTTGTGCTCAAAAACGCATCGGTCGTCTGTAATTTAGAACATTAAAGTTTTGTTTGTGTCAAATTGTTTACTTTTTACTGGTATTCTTGTCTTGATTATTCAGGGTTAAACTTAAATGTACAACGTATGTATCTCAGTATGAGTCGGATCCTTGAAGTGGGATAATATGAATCATTGATCATATTGGGGAACAAGACAACAAGGTTGTAATAAACAGTTTCCAAGTTTGAAACTTCTTCATTGCCGCTGCCCCTATGTCATCATTAATGTTCATTCTTTGAAGGTTGAAGACAAAGTGATTGTAACATCCGGGCTTCATTTTCTCGGATTCAGATTAGTTCCAAAGCTCATTTAATGAGTTTGCTGCCTGCTGCCTTGATAATCTGTTTCATCTAAACTACGATACTTCATTCGCTGATTTTACATGGTTTTACTTTACTTCAACGTGTGGTGCTTTTAGCGTTTCATGTTTAAAAGAAGTCTATTGAGTGAGACCAAAAGTAACTAGTCAAGATTGTTTATTTATATAACCTGCCACCTGTGGGGGAGTGCAACGTATAAATACTGAAGACAAGTGGAAAACCCAAATTCAGATGGCCTGTGAATTGGAAGTGAAGTTGACAATTACCGCAAGCCGCCTCTTTACAAATAGTATTTTCTATAGAACTGCATGGAAATACAAAGTCGTCATTTACCAACTATCAACACATGTGGAGAGAAATATTTGGTTGGCGACGCCAACTTGGCGTTAATAATTTTTAAACTCAACGAAATCAAAACAGGAGTTCACAGCTTGACACACAAATTGTTTAGATTTTTCAACCAGCTTCATACAAAGTACAAAGATCAGGCGACCAATGTATAAAAAAAGTATTCAGAGTCAGATCGGATCGGTCCATAATCTGTTTTCTACCAGACAACTCTACAAAATAAAATTTCCTGGTGCTGAAAATTGATTTAGAAACAAAATGTATTATAAAACCATTAAAACTATTTTACATGAAGATAGACTTATTTCGTAATCAGAAGGAACAGGAAAGGGAATTATAATCTCGCTAGATCTCAATTATATCTCTGAAGCTCTATAGGTTATTTTAAATTGGAAATCGTTAGTGTAAGAAGTAAAAGTTTGTCTACACTTGTTTTTCAAAACTATTACTAATCACTACCCGTCATTTCAGTTCTATTATATATTTGTATTTGTACGAAAGTTGTTTTTTCACTTCGCCCCATTTTTAAATTATGAAGCTGATTACTTGTTGTATAATAGGGTGGACGATGCTCTTTTCTATAATAATAACTGTCATAGTCTGTGTGAGGGCAGCAAAATCTGAAGAAAGGTTGTCTACCGAAACAACTGCAGATGTTGAGCATTCAACCAAATACCCCATTCTTTTACCAAAGAATACAAATGAAAGTTCGGACATACCCAATCATCAAGTTAAAGTTGAGTTTTTGAACTTGCATAATGAAAGTTTAGTGGATTGGAACAACCTTTTCAAAAGCTGTGGTCAGCCCGTTGATGGCTGTCCTGATGAACTTACAATTGACTCGACCAAAAATGATTCGTCGCCGAATGGCACTGAGCCAAAGAAAATCGTTTCCAAACCTTTTATAACACAGCCTACATTATGTCGGTGTGATGACAAATGTATTAAATATGGAGACTGTTGTGCCACAATTTTGACGAGACTGAAAAAAATTCCAAAGGATACTTATTGGCGTTGCAACCGGCTTTTGGATTCCGTAAGTCAAAGTCGTTTAAACAAGAAATGCTACTTGCATCTAGTAGTTAAAAGTAATACTTTACCTAAATATTTTTTATTTTCATATTACAGAAAGATTCTATTCGAATGATCAGTAAATGTCCTGCTTTGTATCCCGAAAATCAGAACAGAAGGCTATGTGAAAATCCAGATTGCCCCAATAATGGAGCTTCAATGTGGAAATCAATTTGCCCATGGTTGGATGTTCCCGTGATAAACAATAGAACAGGGGATGTGTATCGGAATATATTCTGCACCAAGTGTCACTCAATTGATAAACAATACATTTACACACCCAATCATGTAGTTTACTGTAATAATGTTGCGGAGTGGAACAAAAGTAGATGGGAAGAATTTGGGAGAACCGCTGTGTATCATCCCGGCCGTTTAAAGTGGACAGATCCAAACGAATCTTCTGTGGAATGCAATTTAAACATCACAGAGCTGCAGCCAAAGGTTATTGGGACATTGGTACCTGATGTCAGATTTTGCAGGCGTGATGCAAAAGAAGAATGCTCGTTGGATCTGAGTACGAAAGAAAATCGGATTACCTATAACTTGTGCTTCGGCTATAAACAGGTAGTTTCAGTGCAATATGAAAATTTGGCGATGATTTATAAAAATCCCCACTGTGCTAAATGCGACAATCCGAATATTGACATCAAACGAACGCCTATATGTCAGCGGGCTCCACGGGCTGAACTGTGTAAGTTTGAAACTCATTTAAATCCAAAGTAATAAAATAAATCAGAGGAGAAATAACTATTTCTTCCTTTGCCTAGTTGCGGAAGGATTTCATGGAGCTTTCAGAAAAATGCCAGATCCCGGCCCAGTAGGAATCAATATTCTTTTCCATTTCTCTGTTGATATGGATGACGGTTATGTGGGCGTATCGAACAAGTGTACCGAAAATGAAATTTTAGACTTTATAAGACAGAAATGTGTGCCACTCATCTGCCCCAAAGGTTATACCTTGGTTAACGGACAGTGTGATAAATCAGATCCGCAAAACAATGATACTCTTGTACTTCCCCGAGATACCGTCAAGAACGCTTCAGGCTCCGACAATACAAGTTCGACTGAGCCTTGCTTTCTTATTATTCTCCATAATGGGGAATACAAGCAGCTAGTCAATGGCTCCCTTGCTGTGAATAAATCTGGTAGTTCGGGAGGAATTTTAATTTTCCAACCGGGTGAATACGAAAAATACAACGAGAGTAGCATGTCCATTTGTGCCGAAAATGTAGAGAATGGCTTTGAAAGCAGTTTTGGTCCGTGGCTTAGCTACATCAGCTATATATTATTGGGAATGTCTGTTTGCTTTTTGTTTGCACATGTGGTTCTCTATCTGATATTATCAAAGATGAGAAACCTGCCTGGAAATAATCTTTTATCTTTGACAGGAAGTTTACTTATTTCACAACTCATCTTTTTGATTTTTATCAAAGCTGAAAATGTATCAGTTTGTGTGATGGCAGCTATAACGATGCATTACTTTTTTCTCGCAGCATTTTGTTGGATGAACATTATGAGCTTTGATATTTGGCGAACATTCTCCAATGAATTCTTCGTTAGACGATATTCCGGGGACAGTAAGAAAACTTTCATTAAATACAGCATGTTTGCTTGGATCACGCCGTTACTAATTGTAGGTTTGGCGGTGGTCACAAACTTTTATTTGCCCGAGCGTTTATTGTCAGATCAGGATTTCGGTCTCTTAGTCAAGAAGCTACGACCGTTATACGGTTACAACAATCTTTGCTGGATTGGTCAAAGACTCTCTCTGTTCGTATTTTTTGCTTTCCCTGTTGCACTGATAATTTTGTGCAATATGATACTCTTCACAATTACAGCGTCAACTATCTTCATCCAAAACAGAGAAGGGAGCCGATTTATAAATGGAAATACGGTCACTGACAGCAATATGATTAAAATGAATAAACCGGAGCGGAATAAGAATAGAAAAATTCCTTTGCATGGGGTTAACAGTGGAAGCACCAAAAAATTAGATAAAATTCGTTTCAAACTTTATGCAAAGTTGGCTCTAATTATGGGCTTAACGTGGATTCTAGGATTTTTGTCCGGCTTCACAGAATGGGAATGGCTCTGGTACCCGTTTGTCATTTTTAATGGTCTACAAGGAACGTTCATTTTTGTTGCTTTTGATTGCAAGGTGAAAATTTGGCAAATGGTTAAAGAAAAGTGTGGCTGGAAGAAAAAGAAGTCAAGAAAAGGTGAGAGTGGAGAGGAAGGAACCTCCGCAATAACTCGACAAGGAACCACCACATTGTCATCCAGTCTTCCCACTACGTCTCTGACAAGCATTTCAAAATGCAACAGCAATGATAATCAGAGTCAGCAGATGTCAAATCATACTTTTACTAATGTCATTTGATTACAAAGTTATAATGTCCGATTTAAAAAGATATTTATGTTATCATTTATCTTCAAGACTCAGCAGGTGTTTGTACTTGTACTAATTTTTAAAATTTCTTGCACTCACGCACGCAATTTTGTTATTTACTTTATGTAGAGCTAAAAAAAATATAAAATGTTTAAAATGTTTGGTTTTATCACATAAGCACGATATTTTTATATTATCCCTAGCAAATATTTGGTGATGTTTTGTATCTGTTCAATGAAATTGTTTTCTGTATTAATTAATGAAGTAAAAAAATAAATCGTTCCTTATTTGGGTTGACTCATGTGAATGCATTTTTCCTATGTATATATGTAATACATAGATACTTTAGATCATCATCATTATCTTCAATAACTGTACAGTTTCATAACATACGTATTTCAAAACTTAAAATCGGAATAGTTTTATTCAATCTGGTACAGGTTCATGCCAGTCCGTGGTTAGTGTGAAGCTTCCATGGACCGGATTGGTTTTACTCACCGACGAAAGTTCAGTCAGGGTTATCTTTTATGTTAGAAACGTATGTAGCCACAAATGCAAGGTTGCCATGTTATAAGGAACTAAGACATTTAAGATAACATAATCTCACAATTTTCATGACTATGAATAAAGTTCCATGTTACCAAAAATCTAGAAAGTATTCAATTACCAACCGGGAAATTATTAGTTATTAGCAGCTCAACCAAAATTTTTGTTAACTTTCGATAGCAGTCTGGCAGACAACTCTTTCTGGTAAGTTTGCACTGGTTTAGTATGAATATTAATAATAAATAAATAATAATAAATAAATAAATAATATCTAAAGGATATTATTTGGTAAGCAACCATACGCGTACATTACCAATAATATTTGCCTTAAGATTGGACTATGTCGAAGGACAACAAATCCAAATCGGCCGATTTGGAGGAAGGAGAAGACGGAGATTCTGCGTCCAATTCGGGAGTAAGCGAGCAATCGGGATCATCCGTACCTCCCTTAACAGAGCCAATTCCTGAAGAAGGGGAGAAACAGGCTCCTGCAGAACCAGAGGCTTCCCCCGAGTCCCAACCGGAAGAACAAAAACCACAAGCTGAACCTCAGGAGGAAGCAACTGAGTCCAAATCTAAAAAATCCCTGCCTGGAACATCCGACTCAAAATCTAAAAAGTCTCTGCCTGAAGCCACTGATTCGAAATCTAAAAAGTCTCTGCCTGAAGTGACTGATTCAAAATCTAAAAAGTCTCTGCCTGAAGCAACTGATTCAAAATCTAAAAAGTCTCTGCCTGAAGCAACTGAGTCCAAGTCTAAAAAATCTCTGCCTGGAACATCCGACTCAAAATCTAAAAAGTCTCTGCCTGAAACCACTGATTCGAAATCTAAAAAGTCTCTGCCTGAAGCGACTGACTCAAAATCTAAAAAATCCCTGCCTGAAGCGACTGAATCAAAATCTAAAAAATCTCTGACTGGATCAACAGGCTCCAAATCTAAAAAGTCTCTGCCTGAAGCAACTGATTCGAAGTCTAAAAAATCTCTTACTGAAGCAACTGATTCAAAATCTAAAAAGTCTCTGCCTGAAGCAACTGATTCAAAATCTAAAAAGTCTCTGCCCGAAGCAACCGAGTCCAAGTCTAAAAAATCTCTGACTGGATCAACAGGCTCCAAATCTAAAACCTCTCTGACCAAATCAACTGGGTCAAAATCTCAAAGCTCTCTGCCCGAATCAAGTGACTCCAAATCTAAAAAATCTATGGACAAATCATCTGAGTCGAAATCTAAAAAATCTCTGCCGGTTGAAGACGAAGGAGAAAGTGGAGAAACTCAGCCAGAAGATGAGGGAGCGGCTATGACAGGAGCAGACGAGGGAGAAGATGATGAGGAAGAAGAAGAAGAATCAGAACCGCAGAGTGTCATAGTGCCCCTCGGAGAAGCCACGGAGGAAACCTTGTTGGAAGATGACATTCACACTTGGGTGTTGGAGAAAATGTACCACCAAGGATCAATGGGAAGACTCGGCCCTGACTTTAGCAAACTGGCAGAGGGTGGCAGTCTAATGTATGAGGATTATAAATGGCAATTAGAAAAGTTGTACAGACAGGTTCCCGCGGACATGTCTCTTGGAACACAGAGACTTAAACCAGATGAATTCCTCTATGAAGGAGAAAATTTCATCTTGGGCAAATTGTTCAGAACTTTGAGAGAAGAAGATGGATATGTGCCCACCGCTGAAAAGGAAGAGAGCTGGGTTAACCTTTGCGATGCTTTACCGATTCCAAGCCTGCCCCCAGAACCACAACCATGTCCTGCCTCTACTTACCCTGAACCTGAAGGTGACTTGGAGGATGATTGTGGTCGGCCAATAGACAGGGTTTGCGGTCAGAAAATCACAAGTCCAACAGGAAAGGTGTACGAATTTGCTTACTCTGGTATTACTGCGGTTACACTTCAGTCGGACGGTACAGAAGGTTCAGATGGTATTGATGCAGAAAATGGAGGGTGCATGGAAAACATGCCGGCGCCCATTACCCCATATAACAAATCAAACGTCGCAATCGCTGACCGTTCAAGTACCTCAAGCACTTGTTCATCAAAATCAAAGCAAGGAGTTGGCAGTAGCACAGTGTTTGATGTCCAACCGTCTGCGACCAATCAAAAGAGTGTAACGAGTACAAGTTCTGAGAAGGGCGTTTGTGGAGGGGCAACCGCTGGCTGCAAGCCTCGATGTGAATCGCACATCGCGGCCATTTACGATACCTTAACAGGCTGTGATAACTATCCATGCAACATGTGTGACCGGGAGCAGCCGGAGGATAACATTGAAGATGACGTCTGGTCGTGGTTCTATCAGTTAATTTGTCCGTCGCTTGATTCTAACTCAAATGTCATGCTGGACAAGGAGCAGTCTGAAGACAAGATTAGAAAAGATTCAAAGTAAGATTGCTTGTCAAAATCATTCGTCAATATGTACTCAAATTATTTACTTTAATTCTTAATGCTCCAATTTATATGTCAACAATCAAATAAAGTAATATGATGGAAAATTAGAATTCTGAAAATAAATTATTTGCATCTTTCACTTTGCTAGATTTAGATAGTTCCATGTATTCAATCCACCATTACGATTCATTATATCACGGAAAAATATGACCATTAAAAAAGGTTTTGCTCTTTGTTCTTTGTCTGCATTGCATGAATTTTAGAATCTATAGATGAAGCCGAGTAAGAGCAACATAGATTGCAGAACAACATAGAGAGAATGCTGGGCGCGGAGACGATCCTTTGTCTGCATTGCATGAATTTTAGAATCTATAGATGAAGCCGAGTAAGAGCAACATAGATTGCAGAACAACATAGAGAGAATGCTGGGCGCGGAGACGATTCTACCCCATAATTTTATCGTGTGAACCAAGATTTCCCATAATAATAATGTCAAATGTTTAGTAAAAACTGATTTTGAGGTCATTAATTTTGGACGTGACCCGTGACCGGCACCCTCTGTTTGCTACCACAATAACTTGACATTTTTGTGCATAATCGAGATAATATTTAAAAAGTTATGTGATTTTCTCGGCAATCTGTCAGACTTTTCTGAATATCCACCACGTGTCACTGTGACATGACATTTAATCTTAATCTGATAAAATATTATTGTTATTGCTGTCACTCATAACAAGGTAACAAGGTAAGTTATCATAATTGATGAATGTCATGAATTTAATTAATCATCCTTCATTAGTTTTTGATGGTGGTGTTTTTATAATAGTCAATAGTTATAGCGGTTTTAGTATCTTTATAATTATTTACAAACTTCAAGTTTGAAACTTGATTAAATTCAACACTCATTTTCGATACTGAAGGATTGTGAATTGTGATTAGGTGCTGGTGATCAAAGGAAAACCATTTTTCAACCACATTACATATAAATTAATGTGAAAAGAAAATTGTGAAGAACATGTGAATTGGATTGAATTGACAATTGGATTTTGATTTTTTTGTTATTATTATAAGTGTAACGTGTAAAAGTGTAAGTGTAATAATTAAATAATTTTACGATGTGTAATTTTTATAACAATACAATGAAGAATGAAAACTATAATGCCTATAATGAATTGGTTTGCTTACAGGTTCAAAGGTCACCCGACTTGACACCCGATTGACACAACGATGGATCCTAAGGAAGTAAAACAACTGCTGAAGGAAGCGAAGGAAGCTTTGAAGAGAAATGAATACATGGGCGCAGCAAAGGCTTGTAAAGTATGTTTAGGATATTTGTTGTTTCTTTTGACTAAATACAGTGTTTTTGTTAAAACTGACAACTGAATGAAGGGTAATTGTATGAAATAGAGATTAATTTGTCTAATTTTGGGGTTGTGGTTCACAGACAGTTTTAAAAAAGGAACCCGAAAATTACCAGGCAAATCTATTACTTGGAACATCTTTAAGAGAGCAAGGGAAATTTCAACAAGCGCTGGAGGCATACAAGAAGGCTACACAAGTGGATGAGAAACAAGTCTACGCGTGGCAAGGTATCATATCGGTGTACGATAAGCAAAACAACAAAACCCATGCGGATCTTCTAGATGCATACAAACGTGTCGCAACGCACTTCGAAAAAGATGACAAACAGAAGTACATAGAGAACACTTTGAAATTGGTCAACATCCTCATTTCACAGGAAGAAAAGCAAAAGGCTCTAAAGGTTCTC
Organism: Cyphoderus albinus; assembly: GCA_021029165.1. Classification (NCBI taxonomy): domain Eukaryota; kingdom Metazoa; phylum Arthropoda; class Collembola; order Entomobryomorpha; family Paronellidae; genus Cyphoderus; species Cyphoderus albinus. Next base: position 58,598 of record VYYJ01000202.1, read on the forward strand.
GCGCGTCTGGCAAAATCGGCTGGATTAAGTGTAGCGATTGCACAGTTAATTGTTCAACTGCTGAATCAAACTAGATCAGAAACTCGTTCAGCGGAAGAAGATCAGTTGTACACAAGTGCGCTCGACGTGTTGGTTACAGAGACCCCACAACCTGCCGAAGAAACCTACAAGCGATTTTTTTCGCAATTATTTCGTCAGGGTCAATATGAAAAACTTGGCCATCGGTGCATCGCTATGCAGAATCAATGGAACTGCTATTATTCTCCAATGGAATGGATATGTCGCCTCTATCTCGAGTCTAAAATTGAGGAGTCCAAACTCAGCGATTGTGGAGGAATTGAGAAAATAACAGAAAAGTTGTTTAAACTTTACCCATCAAGTAAATATGGTTTTTTTGCAAGAGGAAAATATTTGATAGAAGCTGTCAACAACTTCGCAGAAGGTTTTAACTGGATTGTTAATGCTCTGGAATCGGGCTATAATAAATTCGCTGCACTCACCTTGGTTCGTGGTAAACTAAGGTTTGGAGATTATGAGGGTGCGTTGGAGGACATTCGAAAGGCTATTGCAAACTGTCAAGATGAAAAATTGGAGAAAACGGAGTTTCTTATGATGTTCGAATTGTTGTACCTCGAAGGACTGATTGGAGCAGATGAAACAAACCTTGCTGAGCAACAACGTAAAAAACTTGAGGACGCGTTTAGGGCTGACCCAAACCACAAGCTCCACAGCATGTTTTTGGATCTTAGCATTAGAACGGCCTTGAAGAAGAAAGAGTTTGGAATTTTGAATGACTTAATCGAAATCATTGATTCGAAAGACTCATTGGAAGATTTACCTGATTGGCGGTTGGCATTGTACAGATCCATTAAGGATGCGGTCAGCAGTAATGAAAAATTCAGCGTATTTATTCAATCTTGTTTGGAGACGCACGACCACAATCCGAACTTGATGTTACAAGCGGCGATTATCATGTATGACCACGAAGACTTCCAAACATCTGCTGAAATTCTTACTTCTCTTGTGAAAACTCCTGAAGGGAGCTCACATCCACACACTTGGAAATATCTTGGCCAACTGGCAAAAATCGAAGGAAATTATAACAAAGCTGCGACGTTTCTTAAACGATCATACGATTTAAATGTCGACTCTGAAGTAGGCGCTTTACTCTCTGATATCTACCAGGATATTGGAGAGCTGGAATCAAAGAAGTCTCTACTGTTAGACGCTGCGAAAAAGGTTCCTAAAACAAAATCTAAATGGGTGTGGGCGAGACTTGGGCTGATGTACCTGGACCAAGGCGATTTGATTCTGGCAGTAGAAAGTTTACAGTCTGCTATCCGGGTTGACTTGGAAGACGCTTTCCTCTGGGAATCGTTAGCTGATGCGTATTTTTATCGGGGGTCCCTTCAAGCTGCCCTCCGATGCTACAACAAAGCTATAGAAAGAGGAGTTGATTCCACGTACCCGAAAATGCGCATAAGCGCCATTTACCAGTTTCTTGAAGAAGAAGATCAGTCTATTGTCGGCCTGAAGGAACTTTTAGAAAAGAATCCAAAGAATCCTTCATTACACATTGAACTCGCCAGACTATACTCATGGGTCGCTACTGAAAAGATAAAGGAAAATTTTGATAATGGTGCACTATCTTCTGTTGAAAAAGGCCTTGACTCTGTCGTAAAAGCCGTGTTGTATTCAAATGCCACGCTTCTCCTACCCTGGCTTCTCATCGGAGATTATTCCATTATTTTAAGCGGTCTTCCAGCGACAACCTTGCTTAAAGTTCCCAAATTGCTTCTTCGAACAACTGGACAAACAGAAACAACACCAGCAGAAGAAGAAATGATGGAGTTACAAGAAGTGACACTGGAGCAATTTAAGGAAACCGGAACAAATAGTCTCCTCCATTCCCTACAAATAATTACTACGTCAGTGGACCTGGAGATCAAAATTAAACAATCCAACGACTTAATTGGGTATATTTATCACCAAATCGCCCTTTCCTTTTACAAAAGAGCAGAAAACATTCAAGAAGCAGATTCTCGGAAACAATATTTACTGACTGCACTACGCTATTGTAAAAAAGCATTAGCAAAATGTCGGGAAAACTCTTTGTATTGGAACACAATTGGCCTAATCGCTTTTCATCTTTCGGATATCTCCTTTTCTCAGCATTGCTTCATTAGATCTCTTCAGGCAGACCCCAACAATGTAGTGGCTTGGGGAAATTTGGGTATGTTATACTACACCCAAGAAGAAAATCTGCTTGCTCACAAGGCGTTTGCGAAGGGTCAGTCAGTGGCTCCCACTTATGCAAACAGTTGGATTGGACAAGCCTTATGTGCAGAAAATCTTGAGCCATCCGAGGCTCCGGACTTGTTTAGACATGCCTGCCTTTTAAGGCCTCATGAATTTGCCATTGTTTCGTACGGAAATTCGATTTGTGATATTCTCTTGAATCCTGAAGGAAGCAGTCAGAATTGGAACAAAGAAGATCATCAGTATCTTTCGTGGCATCTCTTAAACAGAATGGATGCAGTGACCCATTTGTATGATTTGATCAGCAGAATTGAACAACGCTTGCCTTCAGCGCAGATTTTCAACTTGAAGGGAATTGTCGCAGGATGGAACGGATTTTATCAAACCAGTTTAGAATCTTTTGAGCTTGCCAAGAAATTAGCTTCCACTACATCGTCATCGCCTGTTTCGGAGGAAGACATTTTCAAAATCCAGTCAAACAAGATTTCATCAATGGTAGCCCTGAAACAATATAATGAAGTGAAAACGGAACTTATGACGCTTCCAACGCTGGATGTAGCTGGATTATCAAATGCAGCTTTAGCTCTCTACAAAATTAACGACTTGTCCGCCGCCGTTAGCATGTATCAACGCATTATTGAACTCTCCAAAGAAGATAAAAAGAAATCAGATGCCAAAATTGCTCTAGCTGTGCTTCTAAATCAAACAGTTGGTGTGGATTCAGCTAAAAGCATTTTGTTTGGGAAGGACATGATGAAAATTCCCCGTGCCTTATTGACTCTTGGCGCTATATCTGTAGCACAAAGTGACCTACAATTATTACGAGCCGTTATTCATGAACTTCGAGCTTTACAATGGATGCCACAACTGGCGCCTGACGTAGCATTCTTACGAGCCTGTTACGAAATCCTACAAAAATCATTCAAATCTGCGGTTAGGGTTATTTTGAAGTACATTCGCGTGTACCCCCTAAACCCAAGACTGCATGCATTAGCTTGTCAAATTATTATAACTTACAATTTAGAGAATTATCGCGTTTCCCTTCCCCGTCACCTAGCGTTGGGCACACTTAAAGCAAGCAGACTTGTTGGAACTTCCAGGGAAGAAGGCTTGTTTGCTTCGAAACGTTCAGGAATTGTTTCATTGACTTACTTGGTAGAATGTAATGTGAAAGTTGCCGTGATGGCTACATTAACAGCTATTAGATGTTACCCCCAACAAAGAGACAATTGGGCTGTTCTGGCTTGTGCGTACTGGATGCAATATAGTAAAACAAAAGATGCCAAGTTGCTGCTTAATACAATTAATATTTTGGACAGGGAGATCGAATTGGATCTATGTTCTGTCAGAATTAAAGAGTGGATGTTGTCTTTCAGAGTAGAGATCGCTAAATATTCAACCCTGTCTTATGAAAAACATTAAAAATTTTAGTAATTCTTTGAGGCAATTGGCAACACTTCTATCAGGAAAGTTACTCTCAGATTTTTTGTATTCGTCATAAAATCATCGTATTTGCTATTATAAGTTGTATTATACTATTTAATATCATAAGTTTAATTTGATAAAATATAAGAGTAATTAAATATGAATTGTTAAATTAAATATTTTAAATATATCATGTTAAATATGTATCAGCAAAAAATGTTACCTATTCGCTGTGATAATATTTATTGTAAGGCAGTGTACAAAGTACAACATTTAATAAGTGTTTGAAAAGCAAGCGTCCAATGTGCGTAATATTAGAGTTTAATTTAATAATGTTAAAACAATGTTAAGATGCTTGGTATAGTGCACATTCGATTTTGTATTTTATGTTTACCGTTAATTGATTTGTTAAAAATTTTGTTAACGTTTTAAGTAATCACAGTAGTCAGTAGTAAAAGAATAATTTACTTCCAGAGTGACTTTTGGTTATTGTGTTATTTATTAATCCTTCAATTCAATTATACTTTATATCGATTGATTCTTTTCAGAGTGTCAACAGGACAATGATTAAATGTTTTATTGAACAATCGAGTAAGTGTGGCACTGACACAAATATACATTTTAATTTTGTTTGTAGATCACACTAACCAAAGTATAATGTCATACAGTTGTGATCATTGCCTCTACAAAGAAAACTTTACAACCATTGATTTCTTCACTCGAAGTAATTGTGGTCGTTTTATAAAGAGAACTGGAGCCTTCTTGATTAGTATCAATATCAGTATCCGTACGTTTTGTACACATGTTGATATTATTTACCCTAGAGCTGGCTCCAGCAATGCTGGAAGTTTCAATGTCAAGCGTATCTGGAGTTATAGATGGCATCATAAGGGAAGATTTATCATTGTCATTTTCATCATCGTACGTCTCATGATGGTGGATGAATGTTTCAGAAGAAATAATGTCTTTGGCATTCATCCTGTGTAACTCTTCTTTTAAACTCTTTGACAGTGCGACGACGAAAATCAGAGCAACACTTAAAATAAGAGATACCCTGATTAGTGAAAATAAACTTAACCCACATAAGTATAAAAGATAATGAAGATTTAAAGGTTCTTGTGTCACATTTCCAAATTTATCAAGTACGTCGTCTATTCTAATTGCTGGAAATGGGGAAGATATTAATTGAGCTACAGTTGTATTAATTAAGGTACAAAATCTACTCCTATACACAAATACAGAAAAACATAAGCAACCGTAGAAGGCAACGCTATTGCAGATGTGATAAATAATTCCGCAAAGCGACCGGAAAAACAAAGTTATTATTCTCGTCCTTCGGCAAAATGGTTGGAACTGAAAAATACGCAGAATACGAAAGAATCTCAAGGTTTGAGTTAAGACAGGTACCCAGTTTTCATAGAAAAGACTAAAGCTGAAATCTGTTGCGAATAAGAAGAAAATTTTACATTGTAAATTTAGAGCCAACTTTTTTGAATGGTAAAAGTTTTTAGGTGTTTTGTTTAACCTACCCATTAGGCTAATCGTTACCACAAAGCTATCAAATATATTCCAGGAGGATTTAAAAAATTGATATCCTTTTCCGACTATTTTGCAAGCCAATTCAAAAACATACAGGAAGAGCATATACGCTGGATAATGTTTCCGAAGAATTAAGGCTCGCTGCGGAAAGCAAAATTTAGGATTAATTATTTATTAAGTATATTAGTACACACATAATTGACCACATAATAATATGGAAAGGCCAGCTTACTTCAGACGTGGCAAAATATTCCAATGTAATACCGAGTGCATCGAAAATTATCACAGTCATAACAATTATGTCAAAGGTACGATGATTTGTAACAAAGTGTAGAATAGGTACAAAAATCCCCTGAGTTGGTTTTGTAAAATCAAGTGCAGAAAAGCGTAGTGTGCTGACATGTTGGTTAATCCCAGCAGCAACCTGAGCTGCAGCCAATTGATTTGCGGTTAAAAACTTTTCGGTTATCTACAAGACGGATAAAAGCCTATATTATAATTACGGTCATTCATTTTAATTATGAATTAAATGGATGTATCATAAATGAAAAGGATACATGAATGAAGTTTCCTATGTTGCGCAAGAAAGCCAGACTGATTCCTAAAGAAAGTAGCATAAGGAGAATTGCTACTGCGATAAAAACGGGTTTAGTTTGGAAGTTTCCCAGATCTTGAGAGCAGGAGAAATTCGAGGAATTGTGAAAATCACTGGGAGTTTTTCTCGTTGTATCATTCACGTTGATAGTAATGATCTGCATTAAAAGTTATACATAAGTTTGCAAGCAACAAAGATAATGTTCAAAGTTGGACATTTGGGACTTTTTGGGTCAACCGTAATAGACTAACACTTACTTTTTGAGCTTCAACAGCTGAAATTAGGAAAATTATCCATAAATATCCAACTGAAACGAAGTGTTTTAACATTGCACAGAAAATCTGGCACAGGCCGGAACTGATGCACTGTTTAGATCAGGTCATCTCATGATTATTACTACATAAATTAAACATAAGACTGATTGGAATGATTATAACCTGGAGCCAAGAAATTCTGGAAAACAGAAGCAATCCTCGAGCAGCAGATAAGATTTTGGCACAGTCAAGAAAAACATTTCCTAAGTTAGTTTTGGACGATGGAACCCACTTCATGCCCCAACCAAATATCTCTATCGCAGTAGCCTTTTTGATTCGTGAATACAACAGTTTTTAATACATAGAAGCGCACAGAGAACAGAAAATGTTCTAAATATTGTTAACTTACTAGTACGATGATTAAATCGATTACTGATATAATTTGTAGAAAGGTATCCCGAGGGAATCTTGTAAGTTTCACTTTGAAAACGATGTGTGTCCCGATACTCAAGATAAAAAATACTTCCATCCACAACATTTTTCCAGGAGAAGCGCTCCGCCAGTGCATATCAATGTCAGTAGTTGCTAGAGCCTGTTCAGTTGATCAAAAGAATATTATTTTAGTAACTCATTGATGTTATTCCTTACCGAACAAATCATGCATTTTATGAGCGTGATTTTTAATTAAATTGTATTTACTAAATTCAACGAAGCCAGAATAATGACAACCGCAGAGGCAAAGTTTGCCACATCTTCTGAAGAGGAGCATACAGGCATCATGGTTTTGAGACAAACGTTGTCAGGGCTGTTTGCTTTATCTGAGTGGGGAAAGAGATGAACGTTTAATTCGTTTGAGAGAGGTAAAAGCGGTGAAAGTACATCCGAACTTCTTGGTGACAAGAAGCTGCTTTGAGTGTGCTGAGATAAAACCGCGCCAGTCATGCTACTGTCGCACGGGCTGGAAGCTAGATGATATTTCCTGTTTATTCCATTTGATACCGGCATTGGAGAAATTTCACTTAGGTCGATTCCATTATGAAGTCGCTCTCCATTGAAATCCTCAAAACGATTCATTCCAACAACTTCGCGGTAAATTTGCGACTGATTGGTACTGGTAGGCGTAGAATTTGTTGTCGTCAACTTGTCAGTAGCGCCAGCAAACGTTGTTATTGTTATAAAACAAAACAATAGATGCCAAAGTACAAAGAAAGCGAATTCCACCAGCGTGTAAAGATTGAGTGGTAGCAAAGGTATTAACTGCACCACGAAAAATTGTTTGCCCCAGTGAGACTCTAAATTATAAAATACATTAAGTTTTCAGTACAACCCACAGCATTAATGAATATAAGTTGTTACATATTTATTGTGGGTGAATCAACATTATCATATAGAGTAAAACCCATATTTCAGTATTGAATACTTTTTTCGGAAGGAAAGTTTGTACCTAGTGTGTATGCTGCGTATTTCAGAAGAACGAAATTACATGAGCAAATAAATACCACAAACAAATTGTGACGGTTGGCTGATATGCTGATCAGGAATTGGCCGAGCGTTTGTTCGAGAGATTCCCAAAGCGGGACAACTTTGAGCATTCTTATCTGTTACAAACACGCATAAACAAGAGAATAATTGTATAGCATCGTCTAAAATAATAAATTATTCTGTCTTTGTTCATGCTGCACACGTGACTTCTATGTAAGTAATTTATTATTACTACAGTGAAAGTAAAGTGAAAGCAAAATGAAAGAATAGCTCTTACCATTAAAATTGCACAAAGCCGAGCGTAATTTTCGGGACATGACCAAAAATAGATGAAGGTAAACCCAAACCAGTAGAGTACTACAACTATGAGATCAAACGCTGGCCAAATGGTTTTCCAGTATTCATTAGAAGCCACAGCAAACCATCTGAACAGTGTCTCCACTGTGTATAAAATGAAGCAAATCTGCAAACCAGGGACACGTACATATTTTAATTTTAGATTACAACATCAATTAGTCCAGAGGTGAAAATTGTGACGCTTCTGGTCGGTGCAATTAACACCGAGCACCGGCGTTTAGCAGCGAAAGAATGAAGCATATACCTGCACAGAATATGTAGCAATTAAGTGGATGCTTGGAAAATCGATATTTGTCAATGTTTTAGATCCAGAGAGGAGAAGTGTGATCGAACCCGAAAAGTCGATTGTCACAACGAGTAGGACAAAAACCTTGAATTTTGTGGAGCTCAATATTCGGTCAGAGTAAGGATTAAGCTTTCTTTGAATATTTGCCAAGCAGCAAAAGTAAGAATCACAGTTGCACAATGCGTTCTTTACTTCGTTAGAAACACAGTGGAAGCAGGATTTCTCGTCGTTATTATTAATGTTGTGTTGAACATCTTTTCTTATACCAAAAGTTGTTCCGCTGAGAGCATTTTTATTGTCACCCTGGGCTTGGTTTGGGATGTCGTGATGCGATCCGTAATTGACAAATGCTGTCCCAACTTTGTGAAATAAGTCGATCATTGCTGCAAACGCCATTGTCAGCATGGGAAGAGTTCCTGTGACTATTACTAATGCTTCGATAATTGAGAGCGCATAAGCTTCAAATTGGCACGTGGTGGCTGACGTCATGTTCTATAAAGTTAAAAGCATTAATTCAAATCGAATGTTTTGCCATTTCGGTTAATTCAATCATCACTGTCACCATTTAATGATAAACAAATCACGCAGTAAATCTTCCGTTCACATTTATTATATCAAAAGAATTTGTGTGCAATTAAGCGGAAAAAAGGATTAACCAGGCTTGATGCTTTTGTCCCTGAATCGAATCCTTCAGTCGATTGCGTGTGCTGTAAGGCTAGCATCTGTACGACTTGAATAAACGACCCACTTAAAGACCTAGATAAACAAGCGACAAAAAAGAAAATCTGTCTAAACAAAGTTAATAAAAACAATTTAGGCAAATCACATACATTGCCAGTTTGAGGATCTTTCGCATTTTCTCTCAAAAGTCAGAGTTTAAAGGTAAAATTTTTCCTGCAAAATCGGTTACTTCGATTTGGCCGTTGTACAAATCTTGGCCCGTAAGTTGTCGAAAAAATCATGTACATATGACCTTTGCTCTCCCTAAAAGACCTCTTTATTGTTTGAAGTACATACTCTCTCTACTCTACAGGAGGTCGGATCGCCTGAAGTCGATGCCTGGAGTCAATGAAAATTAATGTTTAAGGTTAAAGGTAACTGGTAATCTTGCCGTATACATGTATACGTGACATTATGTCAAATCAGCGCCTTTGAAATAGGCTTTGTACAAATTTTCAGATAAATCGATCGCAATTTATGGAAAAAGTGCCAGCGGTCAAAGATCATCAATTCAATCATTATCATCACGCATTTTTTATGCAGCATTGCATTATGCTGGTTGCACGTGTGCATGATTAGGAGCACGAAGATCTTGTCAGAATATGCTCCATTTACTTACCATGTGGAGAGAGAATGTGTGTTTTGAAAGGGTCAGAGGTCAAAATGCTGACAAAAATATAAACTGCCTAAATGGCAAATGGACTGACAAGGAGTACACTGGTAAAAGAATTTTTGAAGCAGCTTTCACCGTTTCCGAGATCTAGGGGCTACAATTTTAGGGTAGGGACGGCCGGTAAATCATACAAACTTAGTAATCTTACGATCCTCAAACTAATAATTTAGAAAAGGGGAAACTCTGTTATGTGGTCTGTAAATCAGCATGCTACATCTTTTATATACACCATTTCTTATTTTTTATGTATGAGCCAATGTCAACCACAGTTCGCAGGCTTGATATCGTTACATAGGCTACATACAATTACTGCAATTGTAATATGCCTATACAGTGTTTGGCATGCAGTGCTTATGTAGATATTACGCTCTACAATGAAGTGGACGACATACCTAAAATTTGTTGGCAAACATTCCATACACAAGCCAAATGAGAAATTTTGAGATTTTTCTGCTTCCGATAAAGTTGCGTGATAAGACGGTTCGTCGACGATTCTAGCATGAGGACGTGGCGTAATGGCAGTAATTTCATCATTGTCACTTGTCGATGCGTTTGATGCACTAACACTTCTTTGTATAGGATCATCATCGCCAGATGAGACTTGTTCAATTGCTTGATGATTATACTTCAGGAAAAGAATAAAAAGCAAAACTCCGTATATCCAAACGATGATTAGCCCGTAAACGAGAACAGGGATTAACTTCTTGGCACAAGAACAAAGAAATATGAATGCGTTGATTGAGCCTGTTGTGGGTAATGATAAAAGCGGTAAACATTATTAATACTTTTATAAGTGAAGTAAAAATGTAAAAGAGAAACAACCACCGCCTTAACTTATTTTTCACAAGAGGCTTAGCACATGCAGATGAAAATTATTTATGACAAAATCATCATCATATACATTATCTGCTACATTTAACTCGAGTCTCGAGCTGGTTGAGTCGAAACACTTTCGAAGCAAAAAGCGGTATTTTTAGTGCTCGTGCTCATTGAACTGACTTCTATCACACTAAAACCACCATTACTACATGTCAGTAATTTTTAGAGAGAAAAAAAACGAGATCTGACCTGGGTGTATTGGAATGAGTTTTAACAGCACAATGGCAGCCGCTGCAAATTCCACTGCTTTCCTTTGGAAAATTATCGAAACGAATCTGCAATTCCAAACTTTTTCTAATTACTACTTTGGCGGTAGTAAAACGGATTTATGCGTTGTGTTAGGTGATACTAAATTGAAGCCAAAAACAAGATTACTTTGGGATTATCCTAAAATAAAATACTCACAGGAAAAACAGACTGGCTACATCCAACCAATCCCATAATATTCGTAGATATGCTAACTGGCTTCCTGCAATCAAACCTCTGGCAATTGACTTAACTAGAATCTCCGATAAAATAGTTGCAATCAAAATCCATCTGCATTAAATTCAAACATAAATTAAAACACAATAAGATTTAAGATGACAAACATACATCGGTCCATTCGCTTCAGATGAGATTTCAAATGTGTCAAGTTTACGAAAACATTGAAAATGAAAAACAAACCTAGTTAAATTCAATACAGATGTTCCCCACACAATCTCTTTCTCTCCACCCTCTGGTAATTCATCACCGTTACCGCTACACCAATAATTACAATAAACTGAGCTAAAAACAAAGGCACACACTGTCACAATAATCACAGCAGCGTATATCCAATGCGTGAGTAAAGAAATGGCAAAGATCCGAATTGGATTGGAAGGTGAAAGAATCAGGTACGGTGTAGCTGTGGTTGGCGACGACGGTCGATGATTGCTATTATTAAGACCTTGACCATTATTGCTGAAGTTGTTGGTGTTGTTTCCTGCTCCAACCGAATCTCGTATTACCCCAGAGAAATTTGCTTTTTCATTGCAAATCATGATTTCAATATTCGAGAGAACTTGCTGAAAATATTACAATACAGGACAGCACACATTTAGAAAGTGTGAATTTCTCCACTCGGTCCCGGTTAGCACTGCACTGTCGACATGACTCAAGCATTTGGTAAGGCTCCCTCCTTAATTAGCTTTTTTCCGAGACGCATTTGCTTTTCTTTATTTTTCTTTTGAGTTGCGAAACAAATGTAAAAACATGATAAAACCCAGAGCAAATATTCTATTAGTTAGCTAAGTTGAGAGTAGTGTTAACTTTGTGATTAAGAGTCAGTAGAAAAAATTAAAACTTGTCGTCTTGTGCTTGTCTCCTGTTGTAAATTACAACGCAACATTAACACGTAGACGATTTCTTCATGGCCAAATTATGACAAAAGGCATTCTGACTTTTAAAAGAAAGCAAACCAATTCTTAACTGACAAATCATAGTGTCGGTGTCTAATGTCTAGTAAAGTAAAAGTGAACCGCGTATTGATGCTTATACACATGTATCGCGTAAATCGTTTGTGCTGAGGCAATTCTTTTCTGTAAAACTAGTTTAACAAGGAAGCAAATTATTCATGTTGGATAATAATGGATGTTGCATAATAAATATGTATTAAAGTAGTGCGAATGGAGTGTGAATAGTAAAAACCAAATAATATAATATTCAAATTATAAGTTCGGGACCAACACAAGTTCACAAAATAGATTGAGGTACAGATTCGCGGTCACACAGACAAAGAAAGGTTACTGAAGAATGAACACTGGTTTATCATCATATCGATGTATTTCTGCGTTTGTCTCCACATTCATCCATTATATAATGATTTATTACTCACGTCATATACTGCTCTCGTAATAGTATAAGATTAAGTGCTAAAATGCCTTATGATACCTAACTGCAAGAAACTAAGGTAAAAGTAGATTTGACTTAACTCGTAAGGTTGGACTCCCATTTCCAACACCAGTTAAAGCTGGTGCTCACTAATAAAAGCACTTAGATACGGCGCTCTTGCCATGTTGCCGTATTTTACATTGAGAAATACCGTTCTTTCAGAGTATGGTTATAAGTTTGTGTGGTATGCACCAGTAATATGTAATAATAATATTATGTGTCTGCAAATCGATAACACGAAATGCTTTCCTAGAAAAGTGATACAACTTTCTTCATACTTGAAGACAACGCTTTCACTCTTAAGCTATTGCTAAAATATCGGAAATTCTTTCCATCACGTAGTATTCCTTTAATACTTGACCGTTATCACACGGCTTGGCTGACTACAAGGTTTCTCGTAAAAATTTGAGCATGCCAATATCAAGACATGCTTTTCACTGTTTAACTGTGTTCAGCAAAGTCTAATCGAACTGTGCATGTGAAACAATGCCGGGTTTTCGTAGTAAAAACAAGGAAAAGATGACTCACTGCTACTGACCTTATAAAATAAATACTTAACTATTAAGAGACAAGTTTAAGGAGATAAAGAAAAGATATTTTATAAGAAACTTATATCTTTATTGGCAATGGCAAGTAATCAGGCTACTTGTGCTGGACGTCATCATCATCAGGATTCATTGTAACGTAACAGAGATACAATGCTAAACTACAGTCCACCAAGTCCACATTTTTTCTTCTTATAAAAATATAAAATATGCAGTGGTAAACTATACCTACCTTGCCGAAGTAAAAAAATAGATCCTACCTCAGACAAGTGATAAATGTAAAACCAGGCTCACGGTTATGATAGTAGAATTATATTATATTTGTACTCTACCAAGTTATGCTGTGCTGTGGTACCGTTACAACTTACAACTTGACAATTTGTAATACACAAAGGTAGCAAATCTTAAGTTGCATAATAATGCAACTTGCATTGCAATGTTAAGGAAATGTTCTTCATCCAAGCATTCGTTTTATTTTATGCATATCATTTTTGACTTCTTAAATTGTCAAACTTCGGCTAAATTATATTAGTACGTAAATTACGCAACTAAATATATATAAAAATTGTTAAAAATTACTCATATATCCAGTTAATAATACGATACAGTAGGAATTTTATTTAAATGCTAACTATTTATTGGAGCTAAATCACCGCCACTTCACTGATGTTATCTTTTAGTAAGGATCAAGGAGCCTCACCCAACAATTTCTTTGTTCCCAAAAGATGCTTCACTTGCATACTTCGTTCTTCTGAGATTTCTTCTCTCACTCCGCAGCTACACAACAAACTGGAGCGGGCACCTGGCCAATTGTCTCTAACTCGCTTCTTGTGTTTTTACTACCTCTTGACAGTTGGGCAATATTACGTTTACGCACTTTAACTTTGTAGATTATTTTCATTATCACAGCTTTTGAACGGTTTTGAACGGCAAGGCTTCCCAGCAATATTTGAGTACGGTTTCCACCAAAATCACTGCAAATTAAGTCACGAGATTATAGAGCGAGCGACAAATTCATATTGTATTCATGTGCACTCACTTATGTGTCCACGTCCACTGAGCTACTACACAAAGCATGTTACAATGACTTTAAAACCCAAACATGATAAATATATGAGTCATGTTCATGTATAATTCCAAGTTTAATATGGCTGATAAAAACTACGACTAACTGTTTTATGAAAAGCTTTCAAGTCAGGGTAGACGTTTTAATGTCCATTTGAAATTAAATAGCAAGGAAGACAGATATAGAAAGTGATTAATGTCACTTAAATGTAATTTCTATGTTGAAAGAGAACACTACTCACAGAAAGACACCGACAAAGGAACTGAGAAAGAAAGTAGTAAATTAACTGAGCTTAATATACTCATTTGATGCACACGAATAAAAAAGTGTTACGACGTTACGAGAGGCTAATGATTTGTCTTGCGTTCTTACGCTTAAAAATGTTCTATCATGTATGAAATTTTGGCTCTGAATCCCTTTCTCATGAAAGTCGATCGTCAGCATTTTTTTTGCCCTTTTAATGCAAACAAAAGCAGACATCCGTTCTGATATGGTCCAACCGTTGCGTCTAGTGCTACAGACTTGAAAGGATGACGATACGACGACACTATTTGAATAAAGTATGGAAGGATTCACGTTCATGGGACGCGGACGGTGAGCTCTGCTGAAGAGGAAAATGAGTTGAGAAAAGAAATGAGAAAACCAGATAATGTTGGAATTGGAACTCATCGAGTGCAGTTGCGGAGATGTGTGGAAACGTATAAATTAGTATTTCCTTCAACACAACATGACAAATAATTTTCATTGTACGGATTTCCGTTTGTTTTTATTGCTAAAAATATACTGAAGTTTAAATCTACGTTCTTGGTGTTTGTTCGGGATCGTCTAATTAATAGTAATATTAAGTTAAATATTAACAAACGTATTTAAGAGTTTTTAAGATGCTTATGTTTCATAGTTCATCGATTAACAATTAACTAAAAACATATATTAAACTTAACAACAAAGCAAACCACAATTTTAACAGTTGAAAAAACATCGTTAATCAAATGATCAAATTAATATCTAATTAGATTTCCAAACTATGAACTACAAAAACGATGAGAGATGATAATACATTTTTCCTTTCGACTCGACTTCTTTGTTCATTAAGGTTGCTCATCAAACAATTCCGGCTTCCCCATGATTTTTGGACTAAAGTAATGTGCGAACAGTTTTACTACAACGCTCCAAAAGTCTCTGTCGAGGACGTACATATTATTTCGCTCAATGGAATACCGGAATCCCCGTCTGGTTAGGTTTAACGCCTGGAACATTAAACATAATTAGTACACTTTTCCAACTTCGTTGATTCGTGATTTAAAACACAAATACATACCAAAGACAAAGACGTTTTTATTTTCAGACGAATCAAAATCAAACTAAAATACGTTAATTATGAAATGCATTTACCTCTATAGACCTTTTAAACTTTCCTGACTCGGTCTTCTTGATGTCGGAATATTCGATAAGAAACTCTCTCTTCTTATTCCGGCTATCGACGACATCCTTCGCATCCTTCCATAAGTCCTTCTCCACCTCGTCGGGCCAAACCCAGTCCCCCACAACCTCGGGTATCTCCTCTTCTAGGACTTCCTGCAATTTCAAATTGAAATTTTCAATGCATCGACCAACAAGAAACACTATGACATCATTACATCAAGTAATAATGATTTATGTTCCAATATTTCGAAAACTTACGACGGCATCACCCCACTTCATGTACCTGGAGAAAATTATATTGTTTCGTGATAATTAGGCATTAACATAACACGAACGGAACGACAAGACAATCAGATCAGACATAATGATGAGTAGGTATAGTTAGAAATTAAGCTTAATTCATACTTGTCCCGTGGAAATTTTTCCTTGTACCAAGGGATTCCGTTTCCCTTTGGCTCTTTCCAGTTTCTTGCAGCCATTGTTTTGAGGCAGGGCAAGGATGGCCCTTTTAGTTAGTTAAAGTGACAAAATGAAAATGAATAACTACGTATTAATTAGTTTAAAAAGGCAAATTCCCCGTGTTACACTAACAAATGAAACAAAACGATTAAGCGATTAACCAGAATTCACAGTGTGATTCCACACTCACACTTCACTGTGCCTCAGTTCAGCGGGCGAAGGCGAAGTTAATTAGCTAGTTGATAGACAGTAAAACGATAAGCGCATCAACAAAAATAAAATAACAAAACACCAATGACCAATAGTCTGAGAAGAGAAAAGAAGACAGAGAAAATCGAGAAAAAATTCAAATTTGCCGCTAGAAAGCACCATTCTCCTTTTACCTCTCCTCTTTCCTTAAGTGCGCTTGATGCCTGGGACGCGTTTTGTGCTATAGATAACCAATTTTAACTATATGAAGGAATTATTGAAAACTTACGAATATTTTGTGTAATATGTACCTCAGCCTTTAATAAACGATTTGAGTTTTTTTATTGTACTAGATTATTTAAATTACAGATTTACTTTAATAGTTCATGATGTTAAGAATACATATTTGTCTTACATATTGGATTTAGTAATTCAAATCTATTAAATCTTATCAATAAGGTTATTAATTCAAACAAATCAAAAGAAATGAAATAAATTGATAGCATTGATACACAGTCGGATTTCCTTGATGTAATCAAGCCTATCACTTTCAAGGCTTGCAGATCCATTGGCTGAAGTGAAACGGATGTGTATTTATTTGGAATAAACCAAGAATTCTTTGTTTTCGCCTTAGGTGATATCTGCCAGTATCGATAAAGTTTTTAAGTAAAGGTATTTATAATTTATCAATCTCTTGGCAAGAACTGAGCTAAAGCCTACGAAAGAAACAGGGCTATGAAAATAGTATACAAACTCATCTTCTAATATCTTCTAGATTTAGGACAGTACAAATCAATGTACAAGTTAAGGTACATTCCAGCATAATATTGAATTTATTATATTTAACCGTTACCTTATGCCCTTGTATTATGGTAATGGTAATAATTATATTTATTCACCAATTTCAATTCAACTAATAAGTATATCACTTACAACATGTCAAATAACTATGCGAAATTAGATTGGGCATAATCTGTACAAACAATGTTTTCATGAGTATAATGAGAAATTAAGATCTCATAATTTGCAAATCTTCTTAAATTAATAATCGTGCAATGTCATTAATGCATAAAACTGAAAACGTCAGCATATAATTCACAAAATGATTCTTATTTGTATGTATTAATGAAACTTGCTGTCACATTAAATGCTTATTTATCATGAGCGAGTGACTTAGTTTACATGAGTATAATTGAACAGGATTATTATAATTCCAACTAATACAGAAAGTTGTTTTATATGTACCTAGTTTTATTGTAACTAAACATCCCCTAAACAGTTTGCCTTAAAAACCTTAAAATATTTTCTTTCCTTATTTTTTGTTTAATAACATTTTGTATTTCAACAACAACAGTAAGGAGAACGTTTAATAACGATTCTGTATCGCAATGATGGTGACCATGATCATTTCGATGAAATCATGTCTGGATTCTTTCAAAGCCAACTCCATATTATTAGGCTTCCCTTGAATCTGTTTTACTCTAGTCCATTTCATTCACTATTACATACATTTGGCCAACTTCATTTAGCTTGCTAAATAAGAATACTATAAGTTACTCTCAATGTGTAGCACTGTAGGTGTAAGTTTGTAAATATTTTTCGAATAACTTTCAAGTACTCTATTACATATATGTAAAGCTATCCTGAAGTACCAATCAATTTTTTGCCGTCTAGACTTTCGATCAATAAGCCGAAATTTTACAATTAACCTTACATGTTACGTTACGTGTGTAGACATAATTTTCTTGTTCTAAAGTACATATTTCAACATGCTTAATAATAATACTTATAATCAAAGTGAGCACATTTACAGTTCGGTATTTGACAGTATGGTTTCGTTCGGACAATGTTTAACTTACACCGTATTATTACCCTTCCAGCTTCCACTGTCTATTCGCTGGGCGATAGCGTAACTTTTTAAGCATCATTATTTACTCGTATTCTTATGTTAAGCTATTCCCCGGCGAATAGATTAAGGAAGCTGACAAAAATCAAGGGCAAATACTTATTTTAAATATTCAACGTGCATAGCTGCAGCAAGAGAAGTTTTTCATGAGAACCCAGGCAATTTATAAGGAATAAATCGTGGTTCTACGATGGAAAAGTTCCCTTTGCCATGTAACGCATCATCATATTACATATTTTTTCCTGAGTCTTAGAACAAGTTTTACAAAACGTTCTGATTTCGACCTGGGGTAGGTTCAACGTTCATTCCCAGTCATTTGAACTTCGTCAAAGGTTTTGATAAAATTATTTAACAATGATTTATAACTCATGGTAAACTGACGTAAATTTTGTCATCCTCATCCTCATCAAGGAAACTTTATGTACAGGCGGAGGGGAGAAAACACATTGCAAGCAAATAAATTTCATACCAAATTTCGCAATAAAAAAAAACAATTTAAGAAATCAAGTCGTATGCAGTGCAAAGGTTTGTATGGTTTGTTAGGTTTGTATGTTATGTTGCAAAATAGTGATTATGTAAAGTTGCCGTCATTTAAGAATGTATTTTTACATTTTTACCACGATGTCACTTAAACGTCGGTTAAAGCTTCATTTCGTATGTAAATTGACAAATAAAAGGACGTTGTCATGTTTTGTGGATAAGTTTACGTAAAGTTGTGTTTCGGATTTTTGGCGAATAACTATACAGTGGAAAAGTGCATAGAGCAATACACAAACTGCAAACTTAAAGCAGGAAACGACAAGTGCAAAAGTGTTTCTCAAGTGAAGTACCTTAGTGAATTTCGCATATCCCCCCACTCTCATTAAAATGATAAACATTTCGGGTTAAACTATAAAGTATATGCATGCATTAAAGGCTAACAATAATTTAGATAAAAATTATTGAGCAGTTTACAGTGTGAATTAGTGTATAACTCAATCCCCACTTCTATCTATCACTAAACTGAAAATGAAGGAATGGGAAAGTGAAAGTAAGGTAGAGCCAAGTTTTAAAGCAATGCTAAAACAATCCAAATTCGGAATTAAATTTTAACGTGCAGATTTGGTTGATGTATACTGGCATAATAAGATTTTTAAAAAATGACGTGTCCTTCGTAACTGCGTGATATTGCTTAGTTGGTCATTCATGGTAAATCCGCATTATTCCATACTTGAATGCAAAGATGAAGACATTGCTTACTGAAGTAGAAATAGAAATGAAGAAAGATTTACACAAGAATGCTTACTCAAGAACTTAAGGTAAGATGACTGTAGTGCCCAACCTTTTCTACGTAGCCTCTCTTTCCATTTTTCTTCAGTCTCCAGATTCTACATCTTTTACTGACAAGATGACAGACTATCTGGGAAAAGTAGTAGAAAAGTGGACAAAGAACAAGGGAGAAGGCGAAGAGTTGTGGGTTTTATTTTCCCTGAATGGCTTTTTGAGTCAGAGTTCGAAGTGGGTGTATAAAAAGACTGCTTAAGGTAAAACTCGAATTGGGAAAAGACGAAAAACTACTAGCAAAGTATACATTGCGTATGAGAGGTACGTGTAAGAAAGAAACACGTACACGAGAATGTCTGTGTGAGTGGTAGATTGTAGCTTGACATTGTGGCAAACCATCTCAGAAGCCTACATATTACAATAAGCAACAAAAGCATATTATGTATTCTGCTTTGAAAAGAGAAAGAAGGGAAGAACAGAAAAGAGAAGTAGAGAAATTCTAAGCACTTAAAGGGGTATATGTTCCAGAAAATGAAAGTCTCAGAAAGGCCGGAGATGAAGAAGAAAGTGGGTGTGTGAGCTTATGATTCCTCTTCTACCAACTCTAACTTGTCGGTTAGAAGGCTATTGTAGTGGTTTGGTTCGTTTTACTGGTTGTGGCATTCTATATTATTTACGTATATAATGATAATGAATGAGAGGCAAGGAATAGATGCGGAGTAAGACAGTGAGTGCTATAAGATGTTCCTATCATTTGAGTCAATGAGCTTAAACTATTCGAAATATCCTTGAGCTCCAGGCCCATTTATTAATTAATTAATCATGGGAAATTAATGTTTTTCAAAGAACCAGAATTCCGGGGAAAACAAGAGAACGTTGGCAAGCAAAGCTTTTTGCACACATAATGACCGATATGAAAAAAGTGCTCTCTTACTTCTTCACACGGCTCCATCCAATGCTTGTAAAGTACATTTTATATAAAGATTCCACAGGAAAAATAAACCTTTTTAACATCACTGACGTAAGTTTTTGGAAAACTTGTTTTCTGAGTCCTAGGAAGAAAAGTCTTGTTCAGTGAGTATAGTGTCATGCGGGTGACAATAACCCCACCCACAACAGCCACAAAGTCACAATCAAACGTGTGGAAACGAGAATCTGTCACATTCGCCTTTAGTTAAACAGAATTGTAGTGTATGAACTAATTAATATCATATCATAAATGATAAATACCTTAAAACAAAGTTTGTTATTAAATTGTGAATGAATTCCATGTTTAGAGTATTACATCGTCTTAGTCTGAACACACTTCACCTTTTCAAATTTGTACTAAAATCTACAAATGGGTTGTTAGGTACAGTGTACAGTTAATTTCTCAGCAGTTAATTTGTAATGTAATAAAATGGCATCCGGACAATAAGTAACGTCGTAAGGTGGATTGTTTGTAAATAAACTTAACCCAACTTGAATATCAAGAAGTGTTTTTGATGTAGTTTACAGTACCTAAAACTAATAGGTTCACAGGGTTCATGCAAATTGGAATAACAAATTCATATTTACAATACATTAGAAACCCATTTGTGATTTCCACTGCAAGAAGAGATTAAACTCAGGCAAATTACATGAACAATTGCATGCATACATGCAGGGTGTTTGGTAATAGTTTGGAATACCTTCCTGATCCACCTCAAAGATTGTCGCAAAATACTAAGATGCTTACAGTTTGTTTCGTTTCAACAACAATGTTTTGAGCAATCGCCTACAATTAAATGAGATTTTATCTATGTCAATATTATTCATCGTCAATGTCAATTAGTCACTTTCAGAGGGCAAATGACAAACCAACCCGTCGGGATCACATCTATTAAAACAATTGAGGGGAGGAAACCGTGACGATGATGGCGATCAAAACGGCGACAGTGCAGTGCAAAAGAAAGAGCAAAGAGCGAAACACTTGGAATTGTTTATTTTATTGTTACTTTACTATAAAACACGACAGAGTAAAGCAATACAGACTAAATGGCAATACAAGCGTATAATAATCTCTTGCAATATCTTTGTTGGAGTTTTTGTCTCCATTCACGAACGACACTGACGTTTTTATATAACAACAAAGTGCAATACGTTAATCTAGGACCGTATTGTTAAGCATGGCATTCATTATAATGCTATGCCACCATGCAGAGACATTTTATAAGCAGTATTTTATGTAGGATAGCTTTCTGCTCCAGCTACAGTGCTACCAACAAACTAACAAACAACTTGTAATAACACATCGCATGACATGCATACATGACATACTTTTGTTGACAGGAAAGACAATACATAAAATATGAATGCGATGCGATATTGTAGTGAAATGTGTTGCTTTACTACACAGAGAGAGAAGACGAGGATTAATGGTGATAACAAAACGAAGAAAATACGGAGCGCAAGAGACAGGAGATGAGGAGAGAGTAGAAAAATAACTGGAGAAAGGAACTCTTTAAGCCCGCAAGGACCCCAAAAAACTGACTACTTTTTCTCTTTCATCCATTTATTGCTGACTTTCTTTCGACAACGCTTTTACCCAGAATCTCGCTTATATTTTTTTCGTGCAAAATGAATGAAGAACTTGTAAAGACTTTCGCCAGAGTTATGTAAAGTGAAGACATTATAATAAAAATGGAAACCATGCAATCTACGTTAAAATGTGCTCTTTTCTTTTCATGTTAGGCACACATTACATGCCTCCCTTACTTGGTGGAAAAGAGGGCTTTGGGCTCATATTTTTTCCGACTTTTCAATTTCAAAAGTAAAAATGTATTTGAAACAGTGACAACGTTGACAATGTCGTTCCTTCTGTTCTGTTGTTCGAGTGGTAGCGGCAGCGCGGGGGAGATGAAAATCTCCGTGAGTAATGTGTATACATTTTACTTTGCAATGTTGACAAAGAAAATACAAGGGTAGTTTATAGGAAAGTAACTAACCAGAAATAGTAATCCTTTGGCATTCTGCTTAGAGCACACTACAAATATTGTCCCTTGTTTCCGAGTCTTACGTCCAACTAACTATAGAGAAAGGAGATGAGGATGAGGAATTTGAAGGGAGGGGCCAGAAAGAAAAAAATGGTGAAATTGACATTTTCTTCAGTGTGACCGTACCCTTACATGCTATTTCATAGACAGCCTTTTACTTTAAGGTATTTTTAGTACAGTTTTTCTTTTTATTCGAGTTCTTGTAATGTGTAGCTATTTATACTGTCCCATGCGTAGACTGAAGTAAAACGTTAGGAACGGTTCCAGTCTCGGGATGCTATCTCATTTCATTATTCCTTTTTGAACTCCTGGTTGATACGATTTACATTTAGTCCACGGAGAAGATAACAATGGTCTTGTCGAGGAATAGATAGTAGGTAAGTAGTAAAATGCAAAGTAGCTCCTTACGCATTCAGGCATAGGCATAAATTTTCAGTTGGTTTGGAACAGACTGACAAGAATAATAACAATAATTGAAAATATTGATATAGAGTACATTTTTTTCTCATATAGCTTCCAGCAGCATATTATCCAGCAAAAACTTCAACGGCAGCATTAGCAGGCGTGAGAGAAGACATTCAGTTTTAGGATTTGAAAAAGTGGTATGCTTTGTTGTGAGCAAAACGGCATAAAGGCAGCGGTGCAGTGCAATTGCAGCATTACATGTGTGAGCGTGTGAGTAACAATGTGACTGTGCAGTAAAGCAATTCAAGATCACCATCTTCATCACAACACATCGTCAGCAAATATACTCTTAAAGAGGTAGCGCACAGATTTTCCTTGAACGTAGTATTTACGTTCTATCAAGAAGAGGGTGAAAGCAAATGTTTTCCATGAATTGGTTGGCTTGTGTGTTTAAATAAAATAGTTTGCAGTTGAGTCTGTTTCTTCGGCAGGAAGTTTCCTAGTTTTATACAGAGATCGCATGTAGTAGTCACACATTCGTATATTTTAGTTTCTAAGCAGAGTGAGTCCCATTCCCGTAGTCTTGTTCACATAAGCAGTTGGCAAAGTAATAGAACGTAATAGTAATATGTAACTGTCCGTGTCCGTGTGTGTCAGAGATTAGACTTATCCACACTGCGATTTAAAAGACGAAACATTTTTGTACTTTAAATGAATGGCGAAGTCCAAAGCGTACAATGTATTCATTGTAACAGGGGTATTCCATCCATTTCAGCATCAAAGGAGAAGGACAAAAAGAATGCTATTGTGTAAGTACGTATTTTACGCCGCACATGAACTGCGAATATGTTGGACCTTTCCAACTTAATGCAAACGGGTAAAAGTTATAGGGTAAATAAATAAATATATGTATTAGCGGTCGTTGGTTATCGTTACTACAACTATACAAACTCTGAGACGAAGATTGCGAAAAATTGGATTTGTTTGGCATGGAGCCAGACAATTTTCAGAGGAGGCTGCTAGCTCAGCGCTAGCTCCTACTCGTAAGAACTCAGGAGCACTAAGAAGGGCTAAGGCAGACATCTGGAGCTGTCAAGGGCAGTAGTGGAAATAGCGTTAGCGTAGAAGTGGAAAGCACAGAAAAGGAGTCTTGGGGTCGACCGTAGTAGCAGAATCTCTGTGTTTCTTTCTGGGGCTTTGCTGGATGTCGTTGGACTGAAATGGAACTCCTCTTTTTTTCATGCGGCTGCCGGCGTGGCACATACTTTACACAAAAGACACATTAGCAGTATCACAAAAAAGTGTAGACTTTTTATGCACTTTTGGATGCTTCTAGGAAATTGTACGGAGTGCTGACTTTCCTCACACTCAAACAGACACATTTTATTTACTTGTAGTTGCGTTACTCATTGTGTTGACGAGAAATACGTATTTCTTAGCTTCTCTTTTGCTTCACACTTATCATTAGCCCACTGCCTGATGGCGTGTTGCTACAAATAGCCCACATCATCCCAGAAGAGGTGACACAGCGAAGAAGACGTGAGTGGCGAGGATGACGATGGGAGAGATGGGAATGAGAGATCTGTCGAAGGCGATGAAGGTGGACGTGGCGAAGATGGAGATGGAAGTTGCATACCGAGAATTTCAAAATCGTCTAATGACATAGTTGCTGCAGGGAGCTACATGGGCCAGGCCTATCTGAGACAGTAGCTGAAATCAGGGCTGAGTGGGATCTTCTGATAATGAGGCTCCGATGGATGGCCTCCACTAAGGCCGGGAATGCCAATTCCGTGATGTGACTGGTGATGATGTGGTGGATACGGAGGCATTCCCAGCTCAGATCCAATAGGACTACCAAAGTCGACTGGTCCAAAACTCCCGTTCCTACCGGATACGCTCCCCTCTGGGTCAGGAAAGGGTGGGATTAATGGCGGAATGTGTTCATGTCCCAAATGATAAGCTCGAGGAGGATGTGTACCGCTCCCGTTCCCACCTGCCGATACTGCAACTCCGATCCTGTCCAGTTGGGGGCTGCTTCTATGGTTCACCATAGAAGTGTTCACCATAGGGACACTTTGAACTCGAGGTTGATGCCAAAGTGGCTCCTCCTCATGTTTCAATTTATTGCTGGCAGTCGTTACATTGGCACAGCTATTTTGATTATTTAGAAGAAAGTAAGGTGAGAGTGGTGAGCCAGGCGGAGTCGGCTCTTTCGGAGCTCCTCCAATTGGAGCAACTTTCTTGTTACTCTCCCCGTCAGTCGAATGCGAATGATGTGAGGGTTTGTTATTATTTAGATTTATCAGTTGAGGAGGAGGGGGCAGAAACGTGCGTTTTGGTGATCTGTCTGTATGATTTATTAACGCCGAGGGTCCTCCAGCCCCTCCACCGCCTCCTCCACCACCACTGGCACCACCGCCTCCACCGGCTGACGGATTGGATGCTGGAGGATTTACTGTGAGTGGGAGATTAAAAAGCTGAGCAAATTCATCGTGACCTGCGCCCAATTTCTGCAAAATATGCAACAAATCAACATCACATTAAAATCTCTCTCATGGCCATGCCTCGCGTTTATGACATTTTTAGGCTAAAGTGTTTATAATTATAACATCTTTTTATGGTTGTCGCATAAATTAACCATTTTAGTTGTCTAAGGGAGCTACAAATAAAGTTCCTTCCTCATAAGTTGTACTTCTATTTTTTCTTACTAACAATGTTTAGTTGCAACTTGCAAGGGAGGTATAGTTGTGGTAAAACTTTCAAAACAGAAAGAAGAGTTCAACGATACACACCCAGTCAAAAACTTAAATACCTGGCCTATCACATTATAAAGGGTTCAAGTGTACCTTTACGGTTGTATAAAAATAACGTGAAAGTCAAAAGTAGAAGGCTGGAGCAAAAATGAAGAAGTCACAAGAAATTTATGAACTCCTATTGCTACTGATGTAAGTACGAGGTTTTTAGAATTTTAAACCATAATTTTGCAATATAGCAGAGTTTATTGAGATATTTCACCGAAATAAAAATAGCAACACAATCTAGCGTTGCAACTTCTTCAATTATTAACCAAATAATAAGTTCAATGATGGCTATCTATCTCAGACAATGTCAGAAATACAAAGAAAGTCATAACTGTTTATTTATGACTCTGATATGATAATTTTAAGGAAGGAAGCATATTCGT